>JAYJMB010001931.1:0-15950 GCA_036873735.1 Pouteria campechiana
CAAGGGTTTTCTCCATTGTGGAGATGTAATTAGGACCACTTGTGGTCTGGGATGTGAACATACAATTTTTTTGATGTACATAGCAATTGTAAACAATTGAGGAAAAATCAATAATAATGAAAAATCCTTTGGTTCATTCCGAAGGCAACCAATTTTGGTCACGTCATTCCATTTGCATTTATTTCATCCTCATTTTTTCTTATCCCTATGATCAAACAAGAGTCACTGAAGCACTTCAGAGATAGAGGAAAGTAACGTCAGAGTGTTGATAGTACTTCGAAGTCACGAGTATACAAGCTTCAGGGCTAATTTAAGTTCTTCAGAGTTGACAAGGCACTTTGGAGATAATGAACAATATCCTTCGGAGTTAACGGAACACTCTTTAGTAAACACGACTCGTCAGAGTCAGAAGAAAAGTGTTTCAGAGACAACAAAATCCTTTGGAGTTAACCAAACACTCTTCAATGAACACGACTTATCGAAGTCAAAAGAAAGGTGCTTCAAAGACAACAAACTCCTTCAGAGTCACAGAACACTTACTTCAGAGATAAACCAAAATTTCGGAGTTAAGTCAAGCACGTCAAAATGGAGCCAAAATAACTTTGGAGTCAACAGGGTACTTCAATAGGCAACTATAGCCTTCAGAGTTGGTTTCCTTAGAGTCACCAAATATTTACTTCAGAGATAAAAATATTTCATAGCCATGAAGTCAATTACTTCAAAGTTAGCCTCCACAAACCTAATGCGATCCATTTTGGTAATGCCATTTTGGATCCTTCGAAGCACATATTTAGTTCATTCGAAGTAACAGCGACTTGTGTGAGCTGTGTGGAAACTTCATGCTACTTAGAATTTTGGAGGATCTGATGTTAGTTCATAGCCTCCAAAACAGCATAAAAGTACAACGGTCTTAAATTTGAACATTTCTCAGCATTTTTTGTTTGTCACCTCTAACAGTAGAGAAAGTCAAAGATCTCAAAGAAAGATAGAGAACTCAAATATAAAAGAAGTTAAGTGAGATCAAAGACAACAATGGTTTTTAACATTGAAAAGCAAGATAGAGCATTTATTAAGTTTTTAAGACTTTTCTTCCAAGATTTCAACTCCACTGTAGTTTATTCACAGAACCATTCAAAGTCATTCATACTTCTATAGATTGAATCCTACTACTTTTATTGCTATTTACTTGTGTTTACTAGTTTCCAAATTCATACAAAAATTAGCCTATTAGAGACATTAATATTTGTGCATGTTTATTTCTACATATCTCTGTAAGTTTGTTAACTTGCATCTATGTAGTGAAAGCAAGTAGGATACTTGCTGAGTATTTTGTATAAGTTTGTTAGTGAGCTTGAAAAATCAACTTGTGTAAGTTGTTGATGAACTTGTAAAACCAGCAAGTGGCTTAGTTGTTCATGTGTAGTAGTTGAAGTGGCTTAGTTGTATATAGTTCTCTATTTGGTTTACTTTCCTCTCATGGAAACATCACGTAACTATCTTTTATCGAGTTTTAGTTCAAGTAAGCCAACTATAAGATGTTTTTGATATAGTCTTTCTATCATGTTTTTGTTGGTATGTCCTAATCTTCTATGTCACAGTAAGAATTCATTATGACTAACAAGATACTTAAGTATCAAACAAGTTTACAATATACGCAGTTCCATATCTCTTACCTAAGACTATAACTGAGTCATGTTGATCTAAGATTGAACATATATGAGATTCAAACATAACCTTGTAACCACTATCATATAATTGACTAACACTCAGAAGATTATATTTTAATCCCTCAACTAAAGCCACATCTAAAATAATAGTAGAATGTGGTTGGCCGATGATAAGTGAATTTTATTCACTTATATTTCATATTATTTATGCTTGTTTAGTTGTTTGTTCTTGAAAATTTTAGATGCTTTTCATATGATTTTATTGATTTTTATAGGTGCCTTGAATAGAGGAAGAATAGAGCTAAACCTAGAAACAAAAGAAATGCAACTCAACGATGGAAGAAAATGGAGGAATGAAGCAAACAAAAGAGGAAAATGTGGGCAGCAACACCGACCTGTAGCACCCAACCTAATTGAACCATCTATTGAAGCTAGCACATTGGGTGTCACAACACCCAAACTAAGGCTAAGGCTCTAGCGGTGGTGTGAGATTTCAGCAACATATTTCGCTTGGTTTTTAAGGTTTCGAAGAATGCTTTTTAGGGGGACTTTTTTTGGGCAAGGATTTTTGGGGAGAATGTTTTTGGCTAGGTATTCTTAGGGCATTTTCGAGGGTTTCTTAGAGGGATTTTGAAAGGAAAAAGAATGGTTGAAGATGAAAGCAAAGAAGATAGATTACAAGGATTGAAAGTCAACCAGGAAAATGGGAAGACATTGTTCTTACTTGTTTTCCTGTGTTTTTACTTGTTTTTATTCCTTGTAATTGTGGATTTTATTTTGGATTGGAATCATGATGATATTGAACTAATATTTGATGGAATTATTCTTCATCATGAGTAACTAATCTCCTCCTTTTAGAGGGGAAATGGATTTTATGTGGAATTCATGATATACTCAATGAATTAATTCATTAATCTTGCAATTGGTTTATTTGTGGTGCCTTATGGTTAATGCTTTCAATTTCCTTGCCAATTATTGAATGATTTAGTATTTAGGGTTTGACATTTGGGAGAGGTAACCTCGAATAGGATCTAGGCATCATAACATGGACTTCTAGATGACTCAAGAGAGCTTCTAAACTTTATGAAATCATTTAAAGAGAACCATAGATTTGAGTGCATTCCCAATGTTCTGTTTTTATAGGGATGTCAAAATTAGGACTTTGGGAATAGATGTTTGACTTGGTACTGGGGAGAGAAAGTTAAGTAAATTAAGATTCTCAATTTATAAACTATTATAATGATAAGTTAGTAATACATTGAAAACACTATAACTGAAGCATCAATGAAATCAATCCTCTAGAAGTTTTATTCCTTGATTTATTCTATTCGAAGCCTATCCATCTTATTTACTATTAAATTCCTTATTTATCAGCAATCCTAATAAACTTAGAATTATTCATAACAATAGCTAGCCATTAATTAAAATACACAATCCTTATGGGTATGACCCTCTCTCACTACTATATTACAAAACTTGATGTCATACACTTGCGATATAATTTACAGTGAACAAGTTTTTTGGGTCGTTGCTGGGGATTGACATTATTTTGATTATTCGTAAATATTGTAAAAAGATAATCCAAGCTTTAATTTGGATTTTTATATTTTTTTACTATACTCTTATTTATTTTTATTTTATTCAATTTTTCAGCTCTTGTAGCAGTGTATGCAAAATCTTAGAAATTCTAATCTAACTCCTTTTGATCTAGAAATAGAAAGAACACTGTGAGAAATTTGAAAAGTGAAGCAAGCCAGATCTAGAGCAATGGCAAAACCAAAACAATGCCAACAAAACCAGCTTAGAGCATAACAAAACTAGTAGGCACAATAGAGAGCAATCAAAGATTATTTCAAACTAGTGGTTCTCTAAATGAAGACCCAAATATTCATCTAACAATGTTCCGAGAAACCAACACAATGAAGATGAAAAATGTCCTAGACAATGCTATCAGGTTGAGGCTCTTCCCTTGCTTGCTAAGAGATAAAGTAACAGGTTGGTTATAGTGTCTACAACAGAGCAATATCATGACATGGGAAGAGATGGTGGAGAAATTTCTAGCAAAGTTCTTCCCTTTGGCCAAGACAGCTCAATTACGAAGTAAGATTGGCCAATTCAGATAGTTGGACTCCAAACTACTCTACGAGTGTTGGGAGAGGTTCAAGGATTTGCTAAGAAGATGTCCACAGCATGGATTCCCTGATTAGCTACAGATCCAACTATTCTACAATGGATTGAATTGCCAAACAAGGACTATCATTGACACTACATTCGGAGGCTCACTGATGGCTAAGACTACAACTAATGCATATCAATTACTGTAAGACATGGCTTCTAATATATTCTAGTGGCCGAATGAGAGAAAATGGTGAGGAAGGTAGCTGGTTGCAATGAGGTGAACTCGATCATAGCCCTAACTTCATAGATGTCCTCTTTGATGCACCGATTTGTTATAGCAAATTCTGCATCTAAAGGAGTGTCTAATGCAGGAGAATTGTCCTCTTCTTCTTTACCAATTTAAGCATACATGGTTGCAGATCCAACTAGAGAAGAAGTATAGTACGCCAACAACAAGGGCTACAGTAAATTTTGGGGGAAGAAAATGTAGAGCCAATATTATCCTAGAAATTAGAGGAATCAGGATATTCTTCCTTATGGCAATCAAAGGAACACAATGAGCCATCATCCTAGGTTTCAACAGCCACACCAATCTCAACTAGAGTAGAGGAAGTCATCCCTAGAAGACCTCATGAGCACCTTGTAAATTAGAGTCGAAACACATTTTTCAAAAATGAAGCAAGACTTGATAACATAGAGACAACCATGGGAAACATCAATGCTTCTATCAAGTCTTTGGAGACACAGATTGGACAGCTAGCCAATTCTTGAGGAGTACAATAGAACTTGAATCACCAAGAATGAAAGGAGATCCACAACCTATCTTAGAGAAAGAAAACTAATATGTAGTTTAGAGAGAAAAATGAAGAAGAGGCAGAGAAGCAAGAAGAACCTAAGAAAAAAGATTACCAACTAGGGAAGATTATATTTCTTGACAATCTTCCTATTCTGAAACCTAAACTCCCTTTCCCTCAGTGATTCCAAAAGAAGAAAATAGATGAATAAGTCAAGAAGTTTTGGAAATGTTTAAAAAGATTCATAATAATATTCTGTTTACAAAAGCCTCAGAGTAGATTCCTAACTACACTAAATTTATGAAAGAAATCATGTCTAAGAAGCAGAAGTTGGAGGAATTTGAAATAGTAAAGTTGACAGAGGAATTTAGCATTATTCTTCAGAGGAAGCTCCCTAAAAAATCGAAGGACCCAGGGAGTTTCACTATACCTTGTACCATAGGGGACTCTTCATTTTATAAGACATTATGTGATTTAGGTACATCAATTAACTTAATGCTTTTGTCAATTTTTCAAAAGCTCAGATTAGAGAGGTGAAGCCAACTATCATCACTCTTCAACTGGCAGATAGGTCCCTCACTTATCCTTAGGGAATTATTGAAAATGTATTGGTGAAGGTAAACAAATTCATCTTTTCAGTGGATTTCATAATCTTGGATATGGGAGAAGATGAGGAAGTGCCTTTAATTTTGGGAAGGTCATTCCTAGCAACAAAATGGGCTTTAATAGATGTTCAACAAGGGGAGCTTACCTTGAGACTGAACGAAGAAGAGGTAAAATTCAACATCTATCATGATATGAACTTTCCTCTAAAAAAAGACACTTGCAATCGGATAGGTGTGTTGAATGATTATATAAATTTTGTGTTCATTAATGAAAGCATTCAAGCTCCTTTAAAAAATTGCATTTCAAATTCAGTTAGTCAGAATAAGACAAGCTCTAGAGAAGTCATGGAGCATGTCTTAACATTAGAGAGATAGTTTCTGCAGAACGAACCAAAAATAAAATTGAAGCACTAGAGGAAGACTCATTTGTTGAAGAAGTGAAGGTTGTAATGAAGCTTAAATGGTTGCCTGAGCATCTTTGGTATGCATATCTAGTCAGTAATTCTTCTTTTCCTATGATCATTTCTTCCTCTCTGACAAGTCTGGAAGAAGAGAAGTTGCTGCAAGTCTTAAGAGAGCATAAATCGGCAATCTTATGGTCAATTAAAGATACTAAGGAAATAAGCCTAGTAATATGTATGCATAATATTTTTTTGGAAGATTCATTCAAGTCATCAAGAGAACCATATAGAAGACTTAACTCACTGATGAAAGAGTTAGTAAGGGCTGAGGTGTTATTATTGAAAGTAGGTATTATATACGTTATTTCTGATAGTGAATGGGTTAGTCTGATCTAATGAGTACTGAAAAAAGGAGGTATGATTGTTGTCAGGAATGAAAATAATAAGCTGATTCACACTAGGATAGTCACAAGTTGGAGGGTTTGTATTAATTATCAAAAATTGAACAAGACAACTCAAAAGGATGATTTTTCTTTACCATTTATTGATCAAATGTTGGACCAATTGGTGGAACATGAGTATTACTATTTCCTTGATGGTCACTCTAGGTATAATCAAATTGTGATTACCCTAGAAGACCAAGAAAAAACTACTTTTACATGTCCCTATAGTACATTTGCATATAGGAGAATGCCTTTCAGGATGTTTAATGCACTAGCCACCTTCCAACGCTGTATGATAACAATCTTTCACGATATGGTGGAAAATATAATGGAAGTATTTATGGATGACTTTTTCGTGTTTGGATTTACTTTCAATCAATGTTTGCATAATTTATCTCTTGTTTTTCAACACTATAAGGAAACTAACCTAGTTTTGAATTGGGAGAAATGTCATTTCATAGTTAGAGAAGGAATAGTATTGGGACACAAGGTATCCTCTCTAGGATTAGAAGTAGATCAGGTGAAAATAGCAGCAATTGAACAACTTCCACCTCCAACCATAGTGAAAGGAGTTCAAAGTTTTTTAGGGGATGTTGGATTTTATAGGAGATTCATTAAAGATTTTTGAAAAATTGCTAAACCATTATGTAATTTCCTTGAGAAAGGTGTTATATTTGACTTTGATAATGACTGTTTGCAAGCATTCAACAAATTAAAAGAAAAAATAATTTTTGCACCAATCTTGATAATGGTTGATTGGAATGAGTTGTTTGGAGTGATGTGTGATGCTAGTGATTGGGCTTTGGGAGCAGGTTTGGGTCAGAAGCATGAAAAAATCCACATGGGGATCTACTATGCAAGCCAGACTCTAGATGAGGCACAAAATAATTACACTACAACAGAGAAAGAGATGTTGATTATAGTGTTTGCTTTGGAGAAGTTCAGATCCTACATCGTTAGATCAAAAGTAGTCGTGTATACTGACCACTCTACAACTAGATATCTATTTGCGAAGAAAGATGTCAAACCTAGGTTGATTCAGTGGATCCTACTACTGTAAGAATTTTATATGAAGATTCGAGACAAAAAAGGGAGGAAAAATGTAGTGGTAGACCATTTGTCAAGGTTGGAATATACAAAAAAGAAGTCGATAGAGGAAAAGTTTTCAGATGAATAGCTCTTTGCATTAAGTGGAAAGTTCCCGTGGTATGAAGATTTTGTAAGCTAAATTGTGTGTGGAACTTATCCTCCAGACATCACTAGGTAGTGAAAGACGAAATTCTTACATGATGTCAAAGCTTATCTATGGGATGATCCATTCTTGTTCAAGAAGTGTGCCGATCAAATCATCCAGAGATGTATCCTAGAGGAAGAAGTTCAAGACATTTTGCAAATCTACCATTCATCTCAGTATGGAGGCTATCAAGGTGCCTATAAGACAGCTATAAAAGTCCTTCAGTTAGGGTTTTATTGGCCTACACTCTTCAAAGATAGCTATGAGTTTGTGAAAACTTGTGATTGCTATCAATGAATAGGAGCGATTTTGAGAAGGCATGAGTGACCACTAACAAATATCCTTGAAGTGGAAATTTTTGATAGCTGGGGATTAATTTTATGGGCCCACTTCTAATCTCTTTTAGCCATTCATACATTCTACTTGCAGTTGACTATGTCTAAAAATGGGTGGAAGCAATATCCACAATAATAAATGACGTGAAGGTGGTGTTGAAGTTTCTGTAAAAAAAATATTTTTACAAGATTTTAGACACCGTGAGCCATCATCAGTGATGAGGGTTTATATTTCTATAACAAATTGTTCAACAAATTACTTTCCAAGTATGGCGTGAGATGTAAGGTGACACTCGCTTATCATCCATAGGCAAATGGACAAGCTGAAGTTTCCAACCAGGAGATCAAGTAGATATTGGAGAAGACTGTTAGTTAGAACCGAAAGAACTGATCTAAGAGATTGGATGATGCGCTCTAGGCATATCGAATGACATTCAAAACACCAATTAGCATGTCACCATATCAATTGGTGTTTGGAAAAGCTTGTCATCTTCTAGTCGAATTGGAGCATAAACCATTTTGGGCTGTTAAGAAATTGAACTTGGATGTTGAGGCCTCAAGCAAGCAAAGAATGCTCCAACTCAATGATTTAGATGAATTTTAGAATGAGACCTATGAAAATGCAAGGATTTATAAGGACCGGACCAAAATATGGCATGATAAGCTCATTCTGCAGAGAAAATTTAAAGCTAGCCAATAAGTTCTATTCTTTAATTATAGATTGAAGTTGTTTCTAGGTAAGCTAAAATCAACAATGTCTAGGCCTTTTGTTGTGAACAAGATGTTTCCTCATGGAGTGGTGTGTTAAGTCTAACCCCTTTACTAAGCTTGATTTTGATGATAAATGAGATTAAACAATTTAGTTTTGATGATGAACAAACAAATGAGTGAAAGGTTACTTTCCAAGCAATGCAACATTTATATATAAAAATGGATTAAGGAGAGTAACTATAAATAATAAAAGGTTTTAATTATTACATTAAGCCTTCAAAGGAAGATATTTTAAAGGAATTCTCAAATAAAAGTTATTCAAAAATTGCTAAGAAGTAAATCAGAATCTGTTCAAAAATTTGGCATGAAAATCAAAAGCTAAGAAGTATTCAAGAATCAAATCAGAACCTCATCAAAAGTATGTTAGAACCCCATTAGAAACATAATATGAAACTCAGAAGAATTCAAAAGTAATTAGACATATCTAAGAACCACATCAAAGGCAAATTAGAACCTCCTCAAAATCAGGATGTAGCATTATTGTACTTTAGAGGACGAAAAGAAGCTTTCTCAGAACTATAGATGTACATGAAAAATTAAGCAGAGAAACTTTTTGTAGTCAAAAATTCTTTAGAAGAACCATAGAAACAATACCAAGTTATACCAAGTTAATCCAAAAGTAAATTCTAAAGTCAAAATTATCTCAGAAGACCTTTAGAAACAAGACAAAAAAACAACAGAAGTAAACTAAAAAAGTCAAGAATGTCGAAAGTAAAATTCGAACCTCAAAGTTATGCCAGAAGAATTTTTGTCATGTCAAAAGCAACTTAGAATACTAACACAATATTCAGAAGACCCTCAGAAGCCTTCTCAAAGGCATCTTCAAGAAGGTAAGAGTCAAAAAATAATATTAGAAGCAAAATACAATCTTCATAGGTATATCAGAAGTTACTCAGAATCTCTTCAGAAGCTTAGAATATGACTGTTGAGGTATAAATCAATGCACAGAAAATCTGAAGAGAATACTGCCAAGAAATCACTTATTATAGAAATTCTGAAGAACCACTTTAGAAATTCTTTTAAGCTATGGATCAAATGTCAGAAGTTTTGGGTGCTTGACTTAGGAATTCTGAAGCCTGACAGAATGCAAAAGTCGTTACCAACTCTGCCCAACAATTTTGAAAATAATGCTAAAGGTTGTAATGACTAAACTTTTTCATAGCTTATAAAAATATAATTAAGGCAACACTAAAAGATATCCAAAAACATACTGAAAATCATCTCATTCAAGAAGAGCATTCATGATCTTCCATCATTCAACTCCAACTGCTATAATACTACCAAAGCATTCAAAGCCTTCAAAGCCAAATCAGTGTTAACTTCAAAAGGAGTTTGAATCCGATCTCATTTCTTACTTTGTTCATTTAATTGAATTTTAATTTTCATACAAGTCTACCTAAGTAAGAGGCATTAATCTATACATTTGAAAAATAGTGAGTTAGTTGGTAAGCTCTATAAAACCAACAGTTTGTAAAAGATTTTAGTTACCTTGGAAAACTAGTAGCATAGTTAGTAAGCTTGGAATCCAACGTGTAAAAGTTTCTAGTACACTTGGAAAACCTAGTGAACTTGTAAAACTAACAAGTGTTTAGTGGAACCTGAGTTCAGTAAAGGAGACTGATTTAGAGAAGGAAACCAGGAAGGGCTGAACCACTATAAAAATATTATTTGTATGTGCTATGAGTTTTACTTTCTTTTATTTTAAGCACATCTTTCAAGTTATTGGCCAAATTTTTAAAAGCTCAATTCACCCTTCTCTTGAGCCACCATCCAGTTAGGGACCAACATGGTAGAGTTACACACTCATGATAGTAGAACATTTTAAGTGAATGGGTAGAGGATCAAGCCTTACTATGATCATGTAAGCATGAGTGGAGACATCATCCACTTCAAGGAAGAGGAATGAAGAGAAAACAGTCAGGCTGAGGACTATAAACTAAGCACTTCTTGAGATGTAACCCAAGCTATTGAACTTTGATTTATTTCAAATTCTTAGAATTAGTAGTGGATTTTGTATAGTTGTTTGCAGCACTCAACTCATAATAATTGCATTAGATTAGTTTTATTTTAAGTTGTAAAACTCATACTAGTTAATTCACTTGAGTTGTAACCTGATGTCATTTAACCATGTTTATCAGGATTGAGCAACTTAATTGAGGGCTTGCGAAGAAAGGAGCATGTAATATTAATTGGGGAAGCAGAGAAGCAAGCTAAAACATCACAAATGAGACAATGGAGGAAGTAGAGATTAAGGAAAAAATGACTAGCAGAACTAACATTACAATGCCCAAATTTTTGGCTACGGTTCCCAAATGAAAAATTCTAGGAGCGTGGGTAGCAATCTTGGTGTCACTATGCCCGAATCTATTATATGCCTACGATGGTTCATGGGTCTTTCCATTCATTATTTTTTGTGCACCCTAACCCTCCACTCCTTTCCACCTTCTCCAAACCTGCTCTCTCCCAATCTAAACCAAAAATTCCCCTTGATTCCCTTCTTCCTCCACTAATCTTACTCTACATGCCCAATTTTCCCTTCTAATCTTCTTTTATGCCCTAGTACAAGGTTGGGTTCCAAACTTAGCAAGGCAACATCGTGGATTCAGGTGCAAACTACTCCTAATTACTTCATCTTCTTGATTTGAGCTTCTTTTGTGGGATTACAATGAAATGGTGATGGATTTTGGTGTTTGGAGACCATTTATTCATAGTGCCTTGTAGGTGTTTTATGAATTGCTTGAGCCAATCTAAGTGTGTAGCTTGGATGAGATTGTTGGTATATTGGGGTGATTGTGTTCTACTTTTGAATTGCATTAGAAATTTGGTGAAGTGTCTTGGTGGAAGTTAGTGAAATTGGGAATGCACACAAGGTGTTTATTGAAATGCCAAAATAAAGAAAAGTCACTGTTTTATACAGTTTGGGGGTCCCAATGTGCTAATTGAGTAATTGTTATTATTGTTGTGAGGGAAGCTTATTTGGTGTTTTAGAATACAATGGATTGCATTGGTTGTTATTCTACATACACCATGCCCCCCAAAAAGTTGACAACCATGGGACCGTCACAAAGGAAGAGAACTGTTGAAATTTGATCCACAAATCGAGCCGATATTTGTAAATGAGAAGGTGGTTGAAAGCTACTAAAAATCCATTGTGGACCGAAAATACATCCAAGAGAGAGGGTTTGATGCAACCTATGGTGCTATTGATAGCATCATTGCCAATAGAGAATGGGAAAAGTTCACAGCACAGCCAGGCGCTACTGTAGTAGAAGTTATCAGACAATTCTATGTAAATGCTAGGGAACAACATATAGCTGATCAAAGAAGACTAAAGGCGCTTGTAAGGGGGAAGATGGTGCCTTTTGACAGATCCACCATCAACCAAGTCTATGAACTTCCAGACATTGAAGCAAATGATTGCTCAACCTGGCTAGAATAGGAACCAAATTATGATGCAATCATTAGTTTCCTTACCAAACTAGGTTGCCAATGGAAGAAGAAGAATGGCAAAGTACTTAACTTTCCACAAGGGCAACTGAAAGCAAAGAGTCAAGCACTATTTCATTTCAGCACAATTGTTGCCAACAAACCATTTCTTAGATGTCACAAGAGAGAGGGCACTAGTAAATTATGCTATACAGACGGGGTTGTCCATTGATGTGAGGCACATAATTGAGAGGTTCATCATATCATTCATTTCAAGATGGCTAACAGGCGGTCTTAGACATCCTTTGCTCATCTATGAGCTGTGCTTGAAGGTGGAAGTTCCTACAAGTGCCTCTAAAGAGCTCCAACATCACTGGCCACCGATCACATACATAGTTTTGACTTCATTTGAGAAGAAAGGTGGTACAGGTGTTGACATTGGTATGTCATCTACTGCACTGAGTTCTTCCTAACAAAAACCAACAATGCAATATGTTCTAGGGGAACCCACTATGGCTAATCTATAAAAGCAGGTAGAAGAAATGAGGAACTCCAATCAACGTTGGCAAAAGCAAATGGTGATGTAGCAATGACAACAATTCATCTTCATCGTGGACTATACCAATGCACTTAATGCTATAGTCCAAAGCTGTAACATGTCACAAGGAGCTAGCTGCATCATTTTTCCCACTCCCACTTTTCCGCTAGTTTCCCCGCCTTCTGAATCTAAAGAGTCGAAGGATGACGCAGAAGACTGAACATATGTTTATCAACGAAGTCCTCATTTTCATTGCCTTTATTAAACATTAAGAACAATGTTTGTTTCAAGTTTAGGGTGGTTGTAGCTATGTTTTTGTGTTCATTGTTTTATTTATTTGTGTTATTTGACTAATTTGTGTGTCGTATTTTAGTACTTATGTTATGTAATTGTTTTAGCTGGTTAGTTCTTGTGTTTTGTCTTAGTAATTGTGTTCAATATTTGAATGTGATTGTGTTTTGGGTTATGAAAAATGAAAAACAAACTATGTTTTGAACATTGATTAGGGTCATCGTAGAAAACTAATGACATGTAAGAGATATCTAACAATGGTTAGGATGAAAATGAAGAAAATCATTACTATCTATATGCTTGACTCAATCACTTGTCTAATTTACTATAGATATCTTATACAATTTGATCACATAGCCATTTCTTTTGAATTCATTGAGTACTTAGCATCAATTTAGGTGACTAAGCATGCATAGTTCAGTTTGAACTCTAGAATTCATTGTAATTAGTGGTTGAGATGAACAGTAGATAAAAGAAGAATATGATTAAAGACTCATCATTTATTTGGGGGGGATCACATCTCCATGAGCTAAAAAGGAAATAAATTTGGGGTGTGGTAGTAATACAGCCCAAGAATGGGGATCACATTCTGAAGAATTCAAAAGAAGATAAATGTAAGGAGTGTGACAGTAATTGAGCTGACAAAAAGGAAAACAAGAAGAGCAAAGAAGTTAATAAAGAAAGTAAAACATCATATGCGCATTTAGTGTAGTCTCTCTCTTAATCTATGAATTCATAGGGTTTGTATTGAACATGTATTAATTGGTTGCATGAATGAATCTAAGTATGAAGTGATATAGATTGGAATGGCTATAACTAGTTGCGCATGCACGTGGAATCTAAGGTAGAAATGATGATTCTCAGGTTGAAATTCTAGACATACATGATAGCTTGAAATCTTCTTCTTAACCATGTTAATTTTATTGAGATTTTTGAACAATAAACCTGATTGATGTGTCTTATGTTCATTTTGAAAGTTTATTCTTTTACTTGAGGAAGAACCTAATTAATGTGTCTTGTGTTCTTTTTGAAAGTTAATTCTTTTATTTTACTCGAGGACAAGCAAATGAGTAAGTTTGGGGGTATTTAATAAGTGAATTTTATTCACTTATATTTCGTATTATTCAAACTTGTTTAGTTGTTTGATCTTGAGAATTTTAGGTATTTTTTATATGATTTTATTAGTTTTTATAGGTGCCTTGGATGGAGGAAAAATAGAACTAAACTAAGGAAGAAAAGAAATGCAACTCAAGGATGAAAGAAAAAAGGAGGAATGAAGCAAACAAAAAATGTGGGCAGCAACATTGGTGCTATGGCGCCTAAGCCAAAGCCACAGCACCTAACTTGATCAGACCATCTATTGCAACCAGCACAATAAGTGTCGTGGCACCGACAGCAGTGTGGAATTTCAACTCCATATTTCACTTGGTTTTTAAGGTTTTGAAGAAGGCTTTTTAGGGGACTTTTTTTTGGGGGGGGGGGGAGGATTTTTAGGGAGAATCTTTTTGGCTAAGTTTTTTTAGGGCATTTTTGAGGGTTTCTTGGAAGGCTTTTGAAAGGAAAAAGAATGGTTGAAGATCAAAGCGAAAAGATCAATTACGAGCATCAAAAGTCAAGTAGAAAAGGGGAAGACACTATTCTCACTTGTTTTCCTATGTTTTTACTGGTTTTTATTCCTTGTAATTGTGGATTTCATTTTGGATTGGAATCATGATAATATTGACCTATTATTTGATTGAATTATTCTACACCATGAGTAACTAATCTCCTTCTTCTAGAAGGCAAATGGATTTTATGTGGAATTCATGGTATACTCAATAAATTGATTGATTAATCTTGCAATTGATTTACTTATTGTGCCTTATGGTTGATGCTTTTAATTTCTTGGCTAGTTATTGAATGATCTAGTATTTAGGGTTTAAAGGTAACCCCGAATAGGATCTAGGCATCAGAATATGGAATTCTAGATAACTCGGGAGAGCTTCTAGATTTTATGAAATCATTCAAAGAGAATTATAGATTTTAATGCATTCCTAATATTCTAATTTGTATAATGAATATCCTAATATGAAATTATATTCTAATATTCTAATTCTAATTTGTATAATATCCTAATATTCTAATGATTTCATAGATTTTATGAAATCATTCCTAATAGATTTTATGAAATCATTCAAAGAGAATTATAGATTCTAATTCCTAATATGCACTCCTCTTTCTAAGTCATCCTTACTGCATTCAGGTTCCACTAGCACCTTTTGGTTTTATAAGCTCACCAACAAACTTTTACATATTGATTTTCAAGCTCACCAACAAACTTATATATGTTAGATTTCAAACTCACCAACAAACTTATACACGTTGGTTTCTAAAGCTGACTAACAAACTTATTCAAGATCAGCAAGCCCCTTGCTTGCAATCTCAAACAAAGAACAATGTACAATAAAAATGCCTCTTACACAAGCTGATTTTGTACAAAATTAAAGTGCTGCAGAAATAAATATATTGTAATAGATATAGAATATATCAAACTCTCTTAAGCTATTACAAAGAATGTTCTTTGGATGTAGATGGCGTTTTGCATAGTGGAGTTGGAAGAAAAACTTTAATGTCTAAGTAAATGCTCTATAAGCTCTTTTAAAAAATTTCTCTAACTCTCTAACTCCTCTAATTTTTTGAGCGGCTTCTCTTACTCCTTTTAAATTGAGATTCAAAATCTATTCATTGGAGAAGACAACATTCATTAAATGTGAGTGAATCAACAAGATGTTTTGCCCATTAAAGCATTCGCGTGAGTTCTTTAGTCTGAAAGCTCTCGGCAATGTTCGTAGTAAGCAACCGTGTTCGGAGTTATGATTTTGGACTGACTCGGATTGTTCAATTTGTAACAAACTTCTTTTAGCTATGTCCGAAAGTGAATCGCTGTGTTTGGAGTTAAATTTTTGACTTAACCAGGGCAAATTGCTATAGGTTGCACAACTGAACTCTAGCGATGTCCGAAAGTGAGGTAGCAATGTCCAAAGCTAAATTTCGAACTAATCAGCAATGACAATGTCCAAAGCTTAGTACTTGGAATTTTTGGACTTGGACTTCTGACATGCATTAGACTGACTTTAGCAATGTCTGGAATTTGTTTTGTAGTGTCTGAATTGGGCTTTGAAGTTTGAGCATCTTGGCTTCTTGTTCAACATTGTCCAAACTTAATTCTGTTTAATTTTCTTCAGTAATGCTTGAGATATTTTTAGGAAGATGATGAGTGAATTTCATTCACTCATAAGATACATTTTTATACTTAGATATTTGTTGTTCTTATGCAATTGTGTTATG
>JAYJMB010001932.1:0-12841 GCA_036873735.1 Pouteria campechiana
AGTCACTATGAAAGAAAATCATTACACATCTTCTCTAAAAGATAATAGTATTGTCACAATTTGGGGTAGTAGGTAATACCACAATGTTTGTGCTACTCTCTAACTTTGATTTAGTAGCATTAGCTATTTCTTTCGGGAAAATATTGTTATTTTTATACCGCCCTATAATTTATCCGAATTTTCGATGGCTCTGTTCGAAAGAAAGAAGGGTGTGCTCAGGAAGCGCAAAACCGGTTGCAAATTGGGACCCTAATTACTTGCAAAACTCTCAACCCAAACCCTTCTATTTTTAAATGTCAAACTCAAATAATCTAGGTTGAGTTGGGGTTTATAATTGGAGTAAAAAATTCAAGTCTTCAAGTACCATTTATTTCGCACTCCTTTTAAGTAAATATTGTACGTCAAGTACAACATTAAAAATAAAGGCATTAAAAATCTGTTGGAAACACTGAAATGGAGAAAATTTAAGAGAGATAGAGATATAGAGAGAGAGAAAGAGAGAGAATGAATGTGAGGAATGGGTGGCCATGTAAAGGCCACATGATACTTTTAAGTAATTAAGGTATAATTGTAATTGGTTTGGTGATCCATCAAATCAATATAAGTTACAAATCAGGTCAGGTTGAACCAAATTTTACTAACCCAATTTTTTTAAAACATTTCTAACCCATCCAACCCACTATTTGGGTTGGGTTAGCCTGGTTTAGGTTGAACTCAATCCAATTTATGTCCTAGGATCCCGATTCTAGGAGTATTTGTTGGTATGAAAGGTGGGCTCTTGAATGCGCCATAACTTTATCGGAGGCCCTGTTTAGCTGATGAATTTTAAGGTAAATGCACAAATCTTTTATTACTAGAATGAATTGCTTACTTCATACTTTCTATTTGATTGATAATATTAAAAATTTTAAATCTTATTAATTAAACCAAATCAAATCGGACTAGACCGAATTAATCAACTCGAACCGGTTAAACTGGCCGGACCGGACCGGTGTTGATAACAATGATTTTGCTCCAGAGTTCTTGGAGAGGATGCTGTGATGCTGACTTCTCAATTCTCATGCCACGCATAACGAATCACTTAAATTTTTGGTTTTGAATATTTCTAATTTTCAATTGAAGGAGAATAAGTTGTCCAAAAGCAACGACGTATAAAACCGATATATCTATATAAAATGGTGGAGATATGTTAGCCGGCATGCCATCACGCTGACTTCTCAAATTGACCAATTTCTCCTTGTCATTGCAGAAATAACTGTGTCATTCCCACGTGCCTCTAGACTTATGCCAACGTGAATGTGTAAAATGCGTCTATGGCAACATGGTCATCTCACTTAATAATCACTAGAAAATCCAGCAACCCTAGTGGGCGTTGCAAGGAGAAAGGATTAGGTAGATAATCAGTTGTGAAAGTAGGACCAATGGTACATATATTAAATTAGAACATAAACTATTTACTAACCTTTTTAATTTAAAATCTCGACAAAAAAATACCAGCATTTGTCTTCTTCTGTATAAGCTAATTTGATTACAATGTAGGCATACAGGGCTCGCTTGATTTGATTCATTTTTAGGGTTTTGGCTTATTTAAAATAAATTGTCTCAAAAATTAAATTGTACTTGAGAGAGCTTTTTAAAGGGATTAATAAGCCCATTTTGGCAGATAATTTGCTAGCACCAATTAGGGTGCTTTTCTTTTCATTAATTTTTTTTATCTTCTTAAATTTTCTATGGAAATATCAGATATTTTTTAAAATATCTACTCTTGGAAAACTCTTATTTTTAAAAAATATCAGATGACGTGTGCAATCCACACCACCATTTAATCATCATATGTTGGGAGAATTATCAACATGCAAAGCTAAGGTGGGGTACAAAACACAAACGCGTGCATTGCAATACCATGAAATTAAGACCCTATGTCAGACATAGCTACATATCTTTAATAAACCCTATTCAGTTAAAGATCATAAATATTTATGAAGACAATTCAATCCTTTATTTATCCTTTATTTTAGTGTATCAGCTCCAACTTCGGCTGTATGATTCACAATTTAATAGTTTCAAGATATTTACATCAACTGTATTAAATAACTCTTCTTATTCGACTTCAACTACTTACCACCTTCATTTGTTTATCAACCCAAAAAACTCATGCCAAATCAAACGAGCTATAATATATGTATATATATATATATAATTACATACATATATGGTCAGCGTATTGAATCATGCTGTAAGGTCGAAGAACTCCACGGTCCAATATGTGTTGTTTAGAGTAGAAGGCAGGATGCGGCAGCACAACTACTGAAAAATCAATAGGAAACTTGCATTTTTCCGATGTAGGTTAATAAAATTCATGAATTGGATATAGAGCAAATTAAAAAATTTCAACTGTAAAATACATTAAAATTCAAGCAAGAAACGTGTTTGATTTAAGAGCAAGGCCCACTGCCCATGCATTGCACGTGGGATTGATGACTTCTCAAGAGACTAAATAAAGACTACAAAACCAAACAAGACACTTTACTAAGTTGAGTAACATACAGAGGTTAATGCAATGGCAAAACTGTTTGATTAAACTATTCTTATGATATATATATATATATGTGTGTGTGTGTGTGTATATAGGGGCCCAATTTTGTAAGATCGGTCTCACAGTAACAGTTCTGAGACTGATCTCAAAAACCTATTTTTTTTATAAACTGATAAATCAACATGTAATTAACTTATAAAAAAAGTTTACCATTTTTAAAGTTTTATGTATTTTTTATTTTAAATTTTTACCATTTTAAAATTTTGAAAATATCCCTAAACTTTAATAATCAAAAACTAATATTTATAAAACTCTAAAAATGGTAAAACTTATTTTATAAGTGGATTACATGTTGATTTAACACTTTATAAAATAATAAAAAAATAAAATAAAAGATTTTTGAGACTGGTTTCACAACAATAGTTTCACAATAGTCTCACAATTTTTGAGTTTTTTGAATCTCAAAAATGCTCCTGAACTTCAAAAATAAAAAAATATTTCTAAATACCCAAAAATCATAAAAATTAGTTTATAGGCTAATTATACTTTGATTTTTAAGTCTGTAAAAAAACTAAAAAAAATATTTTTTTGGACCGGTCTCACTATTGTCTATGTGAGATCGGTCTCATGGAATCACAACTCATATATATATATATATATATATATATGTATATATGGGAAATGACCTAGTATAGCTGCCTACACTGAATATTTCAGTATAGGCGACCATTTCACCGTACGATGTAGCGGGGATCATCCAAGCTATTCGTGAGCACTGCGAGTGAGGGAAGGAGTGAGAGTGCACTATTTGACTTTATCTCCCAGAAACAGGCAACTCGCGGTATGGAGGAGCGTGGCGTGACTGCTTCCAACCTCCCATCATCGAACATTTTAAAAATAACAGTGTGAAAAAACCCAAAACCCAAAATTTGTTGCCGTCTTCCTACCTTTTTAAATTTTTTCACTAAAATTTCATAATTTTTTGAGAAATAAAATAATTGAACATCGGCAGACAAATTAATAAATTGAATATTAATTTTTTTATTTTAAATTTTATTAATTTATTTTAGTGTAAATTTCACTAATTTTATTAAAAAAATTTAGTTTATGTTTCATTAACTGAAACTTTATATTAATTTTTTTACATTTAAATGTCAATAATTAATTTTTAGTATAATCTTATTAATTTTATTAAAGTTTTTTTAGTATAGATTTCATTAATTTAAACTAGATCTGGATTAAAATTTTAAATCCAACACTAAAAAATCTAACTGCTCACTATTTTAATTCCATGTCCCAACTTATGCCCCATGTCCAAAAACTCAGACTCAATGTCCCACAGTCAACTCTATGTCCCAAACGCAATAAAACCCTAATTGGTAATCCATATCCCAAACAAATGCTTTCCATGTCCAAAACCCAGATTCTATGTCCCACTGTCAACTCTATATCCCAAATGCAGTAAAACCTCAATGTAAATAGGAAAATTGATGTCGATTCTTCATTCAGACATAGGAACCTCGCTTATCCTCCTAAGTTCCAAATCTCAGCAACTTTCCCATTTTCATTATAGACATAGCGTCTTTTTGCAATATTTAAATATTCCCCTGTCGCACCTCCTTTCTTCTCTGTTTTGCCTATTTGTGCCATATTTTCGGCCCAAAAATTTCCTAAATTCATACCTTCTTAATCTCAATTGAAAATCATGGCCGAAATGGCTGAATTACTCATGTTAGCAGCATCAACATCTACAGAGTCTTCCAGAAGAATAAGAGCAAGAGAGAAAGTTCAAGTGGAAGCATCTCCATATCAACGGAAAAGACTGGACGAGCACTCCCTGCTAGAAGTATTTTTCTTGAACAATCATGAATCCTACAATAGATTTATAAATGTCTATGAAAAAAAGAAAGTAGTGAAAGGAAGGTGTGTTGATTTCGACCAACTCGGTGAAAATGATTGGGATTTGGACATTTGCAGATGGGTTAAAATCTAAGGGTGAACTTAGTTTATGAGTTGCAGGGAGAAAGGTTACACAAGGATGGTTAATGTATTATTCTGCAACTATGATTCAAGGATGAAGAAATCAAGGATAGGAGATAGAGTAATAGATTTTTCTCCTGAGAACATAAGGGAGTGTCTGAATCTCCTTATGGTTGAAAGAGAGGAAAAGGATTAGTCTATCTCGAGGCAACAATTATTTTCAGAAGTGACTGGAACAGATATTGATGAAGAAGTAAAGATGCTACATCTTAGCTATTTGGACAAAAATATGAGAATGACCCACATTTTGCTAATCAACAACATCTTTCCAAAAATAGGAGGTAGAGATAACATTTCTGAGAAAGATTGCAGAATGGTGTAGGCATTGAAGAATGAGAAGAAAATAAACTTGACAAAGACAATCTCAGATCATCTATTTCAGGTCAAAAGCAATAACAGATATCCTCTTCCTTATGGAATGATAGTGACAAATTTTCCAAAAAGAGCAGGAGTCAATTTGACTTCTGAAGATGGAGAAGAATTTAAAAATTCTGATTTGATGACTAAGATGAATTTGAGAAAAATTGGTCCCAAAAGGACCAAGCCATCCAAGCGAACAAGATTTGAGGGCGGAACAATCAAAATAAGAGAAGTAGAATTTGCCGCTTCAGGTGTGGAAATGAGGGAAGAAGACACACTGATAGAGTAGAAGAGGTGGTTGCTGAAATAAAGGATGAAGTTCTCACTGAAGTTGCAGCAACAACAACACATGCAGCAAATCCCATTGATGTAGTAGAGAATATGGTTGCTGAAATAAGGGACAAAGTTCCCCCACTGAAGTTAAAGCAACAACATCTGTAGAAACACCAACAGGAATAGCACAGCAGCAGCAGGTTCTCCACTCACAGAAGTAGTAGCACCTCCTCCAAGTAGGCCTCCATCCTTCACTCATAGTAATGTTGAGAACAGGCTGAGAAAACTTGAAATTGATTTTGGTGCTCTGAACATCAAGATGGATTCATTGAAGGACCAGAAGGATTCAGTGTCTCAAAAGCCAGATACGTCGACCCGTTTGGTTGAGTCCATCAAGGGGCAATTCAGGCCTATTCAATCCTCTTCTCCATCACCACCTTTCCATGATCTCAAACCTTCTTCACCCCTTAGATTCCCTCAGTCCCATCATGCTCTATCTCACCATTTCTCACCCTCCTCTCTTATTCATGAGCATAGACCTACTTCCCCCACCAGGCCTATTTATCCCACGAGTACTCCCTACTCTCCAAGTGTTGAAGTTTTTCCATCTCCACAATCCTCTCCTCAAATCTCACCCCATACTACTCCACTTGCAACTTCTCCAATTATTGTAATTCTTCTATCTCCTTTTTCCCTTCCTCAGCCTAGACCCACTCCATCTTCATGTTCTGACTTAGAATCCTCTCTATCTCTCTCTCTCTGAATCAAATATTCCACTTGCAAACATTTTAATATGGACAAAGATGACTCTAAATAAATCTTATCTCTCCTCTCTACATGAAATTGCCTCTCCCTCTGCTATCACAACTGCCCCCTGCAACTACTTCACTGGAAACTGCCTATTCTCGATAGACAACACCTTGTCCCCTCCACAAAAAACTCTAATGCCTCATGTGAGAAATATTTCGAAAGTCTCTAAGGTTCATATAGTGGAATAGAAGTCATGCATCCTCCCCACTATAATATCACCAAGGCCATCATATAAAATTCAGTGTCCCAAACTTCCCAAGTCGACACATTTAACTAGTGGGAGTCCAGGAAAAATAATAAAAACGACCTTGGAAGAATTCGAACACAGGTAGTTGATAAATCAAATGGTTGTGCAACTTCTTGAATCTCAAAAAAGGGTAGTCACTCTCCCTAATTTTCCTTTCCCAGCTTTTGAAGATCAAGGTTTCTTCAACCTTTTTATAGTAATGAAAGGTCTAACTAAGAACTTCAAGCCCAAACCACTCCCGGATGGTGATGTAATCATAGATTTTATACCGAGTGATTACATCCTACCCACTTCATTCAACCCACCACCTCCACCCCCACAAAATCCTTCACTTTGAGTGGGTTCGAGATCATTGGACCATAGGATGAGATTTCATGCTGTAACTAACACATCTAATCATAACTTCATTTACCTTGTAGAAGATGTGTATCTCATCCATAGGAGTGGGCACTTTAATGCATTTGGGCATCGCCGATCTCCATTTTCAGAGTTTGGATGTTCCCTATGTAGAGCAAAACTTAGGATTGTTATATCACCGGAACAAGGAAAACTAAATTCTGTTAGATCCATATCTCACTCTCAAACAGAGGTTGTTGCTGCCTCCATTTCCACCTCTCAGCTTCCTACATCCAAATCTCCTTTTCTCATAACCAAAGCTCTAAGTTGTAAGTAACTTCCTCCCCTCAAAAACAAAAAGACAATTTCCAAACCTTCAACTACGAAACTCCCTTCTTCCACCCCTCATCTTCCTCCATCCAAACCATCAACTACCAAACTCCCTTCTTCCGCCCCTCAGCTTCCTCATTTATCCAAACCCTCTACTACCAAATTTCAACCATCACCTTTTCAAGCCAGACCACCTCTATACAAACCCTCTACTATCAAACTCCAACCATCACTTTTCCAAACCAGACCGCTTTCCTCTAAATCTTCTAGTACTAAACTCCAATCATCACCTGTCCAAACCTGACCGCCTTCATCCAAACCACTTCCTCCTCCTCCCATTAGACCAAGAGGAGTATGCTCAAAGACTTAGAGAAAATAACATAGTTCTTCAAGCTGGGTATCTCCCCTCCTACCCTAAGATGCTCACACCTAAATACCATGCTTGTCTTAAGGTGATCCCTCCTCTCATGCCTCCATCAGCATTACTACTTACATCCACACAGGCTCAAATGATTTTCGTAATAATGGTCACAGCAGAAACAAGTCCTCAAGTATCTTTCAGTCTGGATCCAACAAATAGGAGCCCAAATCTAAAAAGTAAATCTCTTTTTAATATGTACTCATTTTTTATTATACTTACATTGTACCTTTGATATGTACTCATTTTTTATTATACTTATATTGTAAATTGGAGATTTGATAGGTGTTCATTGATATGTAATACTTATACTGCAAGCTGTAAATATGAAATATACTCATTTGTATGTAATACTTATACTATGTACAGAATGGTGTATTATCTTATGAAAGTTAATTAGCAGCTTGTCTCATTTTATTTCTACAAGTGACCTAGTATAGAGCATGATTGTGGGACTGGTTTTGATTCTGCTAGATGTGGGTTACTTCATTTTATGCCAAATATATACTGGTGAATTGTAGGATGAAGACTGTGAATTCTATCAAAGTTTAGTCGAGGGATATGTGACTTGGGTCATAGGACATGGGACTTGGACTTGGGACATGGAATATGAATCCGGACATGGATGAATGGTTCCCGAACATGGTGTATTTCAATGTGGCACTTGGAACCATTCATCCATGTCTACCTTCATAATCCCAGACATGGAATATAAATCCAGACATAGACAAAAGGTTCCTGAACATGGTCTTAGATCAGGTCATGGGATGAACGGTTCCAAGCGCCCAAGTTTGGCTACTCATGTCCCATGTCCTACTGTCTATGTCTCATGTCTCACTGTGTATGCCCATATCCCAAACTCCAAGTCCAAGTCCCATGCAACGTCCCATGTTCCACTGTCTATATCCTATGTCCCACTATCTAAGCCGATGTCTCAAACTCCATGTCCCAAGTTCCATTATCCCATTCCCTATGTCCCACTATCAATGCCCACGTCACAAACTCCATGTCCCAAGTCTATAACAAGCAATCTTATATTATAACAGTTGTGGGATAAATCTCCACAGTCGATTCATATATTTGTGTCTCATCCAAGTGTTTAAATTGAGTCTTGCATGCATACAAGTATTTGTCACATGCTTATTGCAGAAATAAAAAATCAACAGATACACTAAAATAACTACCAAAACTACATGGTGTATTTTTACACACCCTTCACTAACTCGAAGGCGAGTTAGAGTCTTCATGGATAGTCACAATACTTTGAAGATTAGAAAAGTCTACCGAAGGGTTTGAAACCTCCAGTTGCCTCAAGGTTTTGTATATAGGTCGAGGTCGGGCGTAGGTCTGGAGCAAGTCTCAGAAAGGTCTCGAATGGGATCTTGTCGCACTTCGAGTTCTCTTCCCAAGTGAACTCAATCTTGGTTGAGGACAACGTAAGTTCGCGCCAAACCTAGCATCGTCTTTCGCTGTTATTGTTGTATCTTCATAAGTCGCATTTTCAATTGGGATAACTCCCACTCTAGACCACCAATTTTTAGTCTAGCCCAATCCTTTGGTATTGTGAACAATGCAACCCAAGATCCATTATGTGAAGAGCTGGATATCTTATCAGTAGATAGGTTTCTAGGGTTGAGGAAGATGAGGTCTGAGATGCTTCAGATGTCGTTCGGGCATTTATAGAAATTCTCTTATGGGATATTTGTTGATTCAAGTGAATATAACTGAACAATAAGAAATATCTATACATTTCCCATGCTCACAACACCCAACCGATGCTCGTATAGAGCTTGATGCATCGTAAAGAACAACTACGGTTGTGCATGCTTCTAGGCATTTAAACTTAAACGGTTGTGCATGGATATCACCAAAGAATTAAAGAAAAATAATGGATATACAGAATGCATAAATATTCTAGTAAGATAAATTATAATACATTAATGTGTTAGTTTATTGATGGTATGTAATACATATCAGAATTAAAACCAAGTGCATAACGGAGAGAATTGCTATCTAACCATGGGTATATCATCTCTAATTGTTGAAGAAGCCAACTTATTTCATGCTCATTTGAACCAAAAAAACTAGGAGGGTGCAGAGTATTGGATATGTTCTACTATTCTTGTCATATTTTCAATCTCGGCCTACAACCGTTGACGTTTGCGGTTTAGCTTAGAAAAGCATTTTGCCCATGAAAGAATTGTGTCTTGCTTTACGAGTTGAATTCATCGCAGAGAAGTCTGCAGTATTTCTATCTCTCTGCATAGTTCTTCGATCCACCGTAAGGCCTTCTTTTCAAGAGTGGTATCCCACGACCCTCACCAAGCATTTGGGTTCATGTTGTCCATTGGTAAGGGACACTAACCTATTTTCGGATTAATGTATAAATTAAGTCTAGCCTCAAAAATTGGAATATACTCTTCTTCACCTTCTCAAGGATGTATACATCTCCTCATAAGTAAAGAATATCGAGTCTTCCAAGAAACCTCCAAGGAGTCGCATTTAATGAGAGTCTTGACTGGCATTGCATATATGATATGGAATACCTTGTTAAGTTAGATTATATTGTAATGAATTTTTGACTATCGACTAGGATATGAGTACTAGGATATGAGTATGGAACTTGGGACATAGGTATGGGACTTGGAACATGAGTATTAGACTTGGGACATGAGTTCATCCATGTCCCGAATTAATACCCCATGACCGGAATTACTAATTCATACCTGGATGAACCATTCATTCATATCCCGAATTAATATCCCATGTCTGGGATTACAACTCTGTTTTTGGATAAACCGTTCATTCATGTCCTCCATTAATATCCCATGTTCAGGATTTAAAAACTATACTTGAATGAAGCACTCATGACAAACAGGAAGGTTTGGGTAATGCCTCGAATCTAAACTCCATACCCAGGATGGAAACCTTCTAAAAAATGGGACGACAGGTTGAACAAAAGGTGCAACTGCCTTCCAATCAAGTTATAAATCACAAGAACACAACAAAGGCTTTCTCTTTTGTAATCACAGCAGATGCGTAGAAATAGCTATCTAAAATACAATCGCATTCCAAGAAAAAATATTATACATAGCTCAAGTTGAAGACCATTTTCTCAAAAGATTGTAATACAGAGAATAACTTCAATGTCTACATAAATCATACTATGCCAAGAATAAGCACTATAAGACTTAAAATTCATTGTCTTCTCTTGCATGCCTTCACCTCTGTCTCCAATGCCTTGCAATTGGCCTCAAATCACAACAACTACTCTCTGGCTACATGCATTTCTTGAACTTTTGATCTTAGTTGTCGGTTCTCTTCGTGCATAGTGTATAACTGATTATTCAGGTTCCTGATCTCATGCATTTGATCTCTTTTAAAATAATGCTCTCTATCAGTCAAAGGAGGATCCACCCATCGAAAGAAGGAACATTTGCTAGGACCATCCTGTATTGAGACAATTAAACAATCCATGAAATTACATCAACATGTTTATACAAGACACTAAAAAAAAGAGATAAAAGACACTCATGAAATAACTTACACAACTAAGAAATCACTTCCCTGGGTTCTTATCCATATAAGATGTCAAGATACATGCTTCAAAACTGCATTTACAAAAAACTCTTTCTGAATATGGTGAACTCATACCCTTAGATGAAGAAGCCATATGAAGTATTCTACGATAGCCAATGAAGATTCCGTTAGTATGTTATCATTATAATAGCCCAAATATATATACGAAACTTTAATAGGTGTAAAAGGTAAGCATACAGTACCTTTCTAGTGAAGATTATTGTGGGATGAATCGGGCACGGGATTGGAGGTTCTCATCAATGGACAATTTCTCCTATTGTGCCCAATAATAATTTTTTTGCAACCACGACAGAGCCTACCAGCCCCAATTTTCCTAATCATCTCAATTGTTGACTTGAATCTCTTACTAGTGCGATATTTTATTTTCACTCTATGTGGATCCAATACTGTATTTTGTTGGGAGTTGTGGCTATGTACCCCATCAATTAAGGTATTAACCGGTGGGGTTGTCATATCATCATTCGAGGGCTGCACTAAAATAGGCTGATGTACAACCCTCACACTTTCGTTATTAGTCCCTTTAACATCATCACGTGCACCCGAGACATGTTCTCTTCTATTATCTTCAATTGATTTTTGAATATCTCTCAAGCCTTGAAAAATAATTTCATAAAGAGCCAAATCACTGGTCCCATCATGAATAATTTTATTACATTCTTACATCAAGTTGTGGTGTCGTATAATCTTTAAATTTTCAACACTTGATGTTATGACACATTATTAGTGTATAATCTTTTTCTTAGGTTTTTGCGTCCACCTCCTCAATATTAGTTTCTCGGGCATACTGAAGATCCCTTGAACATGAAATACTACAAGAATATGTGTACATGCTACCCTTGAAACCTCTCACTTTTTACATGAACATGTGGTCACTCTACTTTCATTGTCCCGTTCAACTTTTCTACCCTTTCAGTATCTCTACTTGAATATCTATGGACAACTTATTGATCTATATGGCAGTTTGACACATTTATCTTGGCAAAATAATACTGTCATAGCTCAACCTCTTTTTGAAATTCCAAAAAAATCTCCTTTGTATAAACTTTTGTCATGTCACACTCAATACTATGTTGTGTTTTCATAACTGACATGCCATATGTTGTTTAACAATCAGCATCTATTTCTACCTAATACCTTTCTTTAGCAACATGTTCATATGCACAAGCAAATTCCAAAAATTTCTTGTTGCAATGCACATATTTATCAAATAATAAATTTATAATCTTAGATCTCCCGGTAGCTGTCATGCCAGCTAAAAAATGACATCTAACATAAGGAGGCACCCATACATTATTGATACTATACAGTTATTGCAGTCATGAGTGATCACGCAAGTCATAAGTACCAATAATATCAGCTCATGCCTTTTCAAATTTATCTGATGTTTCACTTTTATAAATGCAATTAGACCAAGTCTTGTGAAAAGTTGAATTGTTATGGATTACAATATCCATCTTTTTATTAAATTTTTTTACTTAAGTGTCATATGTAAAAAAAAATATGTTGGGTTTGAGGGAATAAATCCTTTACAACCGCTGAGATAGCAGCATCTTGGTCAGTTACTATTACTTTAGGAGCTACACCTCCAATTATATCAAATCATGCTTTGAATAACCATTTAAAATCAGTTGTGGTCTCGCCAAAAAGTAGTCATGCCCCAAGTAATATTGATTATTTATGATGGTTAACGCCAACAAAGGGTCCAAATGGCATATCATATTCATTTGTTTATACATAGTGTTAAAGCACACAACATCATCAAATGCCTCATAATCAATTTTGACTGCACCATCAACCCCAAAAAAATATGTCAGATGTCCTTCCCCATCCACTTGTAGGTCAAAACTAAATTGAGGATCTGCTTTTGATTGAGTTTGAAAGTATTGTTAAC
>JAYJMB010001933.1:0-15950 GCA_036873735.1 Pouteria campechiana
GATCGACCCTTGCATAAGCACACTAGACTATACATCGACCGTGCACTTGCGAGGTATTAAATTTGAACCATCAATGACCTTATTACGACAATTCAGAATGGAGGTCATTTCAGTCAATTTGAAGGCATGCTTCAAATGGTATGAAGCGACGATGACTCTCGAATAGCAAATGTTGATGGCATTCTAAACATGTTGAACACATTGCTTTAGACAATCCGAGTCATCTAACTGGTGTTTTTGGCAAGAACGACATCGCAAATTTTCATAGTTGTAAATCCAACCAGAAGAAGGTGAACTTCAATGGGAGAAAATTTAAACATTCTTTTGCATTTAATGAAGGTTAACTACCCTAACGGGAAGAATTCAAATCAGAATATAAGAAGAGTAAATCTGGAAGGCGACAGGAAAAGGAGAACAAAAATGAAGCAAACATTTATTGAGCTTACACTTTTGTTCAACTCTCAATCAATTAGAAACAACCTTCAACACTCAAACTTTCAACTATCTTCATTAAGGCTTTCAACAACTTAATTCAAAGTTGTCAAGTCTTCCCCCACTAAATCAAAGAAAAACTCTGTAAAGTGTTTTAAATTTTTCTACCTTTATTCTTATGTTGCCTTGTGTTGGTGTTGGAAACCAGAATTAAGAAGAGCTGTATTGGTCTATGGGAGTGTGTCTCACAGCCAGTAGCTACAATTTATTTATGCCCCATAGCGTTGGAATCTAGAATAGTGTAGAGGTACTAAAGTGTTAAGCCCCTTTGAGCTGGAATCAAGAAGAGTGTTATAATTCTGCTATAGTGAGATAGTAGAACCCAAGTCACTAGAGGAGAGTGCTTGGAAGAGTGGAGTAGAGTAGTTGACTCAAACTATTATAAAAAGCTATGTTTGAATATTGAGTGCTTGCATTAATTTTATTGAATTGCAAAAAGTGGGAACATAATCCTTCAAGGGTTTTAGTAGAAATTTTTTATTAACCCAATTCACCCGTCCCCTCTTGGGTTGTGCCTTTTTTTGGGACCCAACTACTAGCACCAAAAAATCATGGTTAGGGAAGATAGAGATTGATTTATCTCTTCAAAGTATTCAAGAAACCTTCAAGCTACTTGTAGTTGAGAAAGGTGAAGTTGAATGGCTCGAGACTAGGTCAACTCTATTCTAAAATCTAGCAAGGATAGACATACGGGAGAAAGAAAACTATCTTCATGCTAGCCATCTACATTTGGATTTGAAGATAGGTCACATCCTAATTTCAATAATATTCATCCCAAAGTAGGAGGATCAGGCCAAATATTAGAGAAAGATGCTAAAAAATTGTGGGCCTTGAAGAATTCAAAGAAAGTGGACCTTAATCTAATCATATCTGACCATCTTTACATGGTCAAAACCAACAAAAGGTTGCCAATACCTTATGGAATGATCTTCACAAGTTTTTGAGAGATGCCCGAGTAGATCTCTCAGGACAAGAAGGAGAACCATCCAAGGCCATAGATGTGATTATTAAAATAACCATCAAGAAGTTGGGATTTAAGCAAATAGAAAGAGGATGGATCTCAAAAAAGCCTAATAAAGGACAAATGAAAAGTATAGAAGCTTCAAGAGAAGAAGCAGATGGAGGAGAAGAAATAGTAGAAAAACAAGAAGTTAGAGAAGAAGAAAGAAGAGAAAAAGAAGCAATTGAGAAAGCTAGAGAGGAAAGCCAGACAGCAGTAGTACCCTCTCACATCATCCCTACACAATCTCATCAAACCACCCCATCAAGACCACGCCAACTAGCAACATCAACCACTCCTAGTCTCCATCAATTCAAAGCCACCATAGAGAACCAACTAACCATCCATCTAGAGCCATTGCATAATAGGTTAGAATTCCTTTCTCAAAAGATGGATAAACTTGAGGAGTTAGTACACCTCAAGTTAGACACTCTCATCACTCTATTTGAGTCTAGTTAGGCTCAAACCATGCCTCATCCATCCAAACCAATTCATTCAACTCACTCATCCTCAACTCAATCAGTTCCCTTCTAGTACACTTATAAAACTCCATCACATCTTAGTCCATCACATGTGTCTCCACCATCTGAACTTCAACCCAAAAAGTTCAGACTCTTTCCATTATTCCATACAGACCCATCTCACTATCATCCAAACAAGCATCTCCACCTCTCACCAAGTTAGTTTCATAATCTCTTGCAAAGCATACATCCATTAGATTTGTTGACCCTAAGGATTTGGTTTTGATGATTAAGAAAACTCATTTATGACTTAAATTAAGCTAATGATGTTCTTGCTAAGATTTCATAATTTAGAGGAAATTTCAAAGAAAGCAAGAAGCCTTCAGAGGAAGAAAGGAAGCTTTCACGTTTTTAACTTCATAGGAGACTTCAGAAGTTCTAAAGAGTGCAGTCAGTATGCTAGCCACCTATGGTACTGGTGGCAGGGCTCCAGGGAGATGCATTCTCATTGGACTGTTATGGACAATATGGTAGCCACCTATGGTATCGCTTGGGGCATAGCCACTTGTGGGTCAGAAATCCATGTGGCGATGTAATGGCTATAATGCAATGGTCTTCTTCCAAATAGTCTAAAAACTTCTCAAAAGATATAAATAGAAGATCCATTGAAGAGAAACATGATGCTTGAGGGTTCCAAGTGCTAATCACAACTCAAACACAAGTATCCCATTTAAGTTTCCAAAGTGTATCCATCTAAGGTGCTACAAAATTCAAGGGATCTTGTGTTTGAATCATTGTAATGAGCTTAATGTTTTATCATTGTATTAGAGCTTAAACTACGTGTACATCTTAGCCTACGTTAGAGGCATTTCTTTATACACTTTGTTTTTGTAAAAGAGACTTTCTGATTAGATTTAAAAATTAGATTGTATGAGTTTGTTGGTGAGTTCAAAGGAAAACCAACATTGTAGAGTTGCAGGTTAGCTCTGGAAACTAGTGTGTATGAGTTCTTGGTGAACTCAAGGAAAACCAACAATGTATGAGTTCTAGTGAGCTTGGTAAAACTAGGTTGTATGAGATCTTAGTTTGCTCAGAAAATCAAAGATGATTCTATAGGTTATAGTGGAACCTAAGGTTGGGGAAAACTTGGAGAGTGGAGTAGGTGCCAAGGGGGACCCGAAACACTATAAATCCTTGTGTTCTTATTGTCTATGTGCTTGTGTACTTTTACTACATTCTAGTTTTTGGACTTGCACATCCCATATGCTCCATATGCTTTCCCCATAACTCTTGGATTCCAACTTTTCCATACAACCTACCTATTAGTGCATTTTGGGACTAATATGTGGTATTAGAGAAGGGCACTAAAACTAGGATTTATTGTTCTATCTCTACCTCAATATGAACCCATATGGTAATCAATTATGTAATCAAGGAGGGTCAATTGACCATTAGACCTCCATATTTTAATGGGGAGCATTGTAACTATTGGAAAATGAAGATGAAGAACTTTTTGATTGCCAATAGCTATAAATTGTGGAAGATAGTAGAATGAGTGGTGCTCTCCAATTCAGAGGAGAGTCAGTGGACCAACCATGACATTAGAGTAGTTTAGTTAAAATTTAAAGCTAAGAATGCTCTATATTATGCTCTCTCCTTTTTAATTTAAGAAGATATCCTCATGTGAAACTGCTAAGGAAATCTGGAACCATCTGCAAGTAGTTTAGGAGGGGATAAGCCAAGTGAAAGAACCTAGGATTAGTTTTCTTGTCCAAGAGTATAAGTTGTTCCGCATGTTTAGTGATGAAACTATTTCTAAAATATTTTCTAGATTTTTGAGAGTCACTAATAGCTTAAAAAGTTTAGGCCATGAGATTTCTTATTCCCAACAAGTTAAAAAAATATTAAGGTCTCTTCTAGTGGATTGGAAGCCTAAAGTCATAGTAATCAAAGAGGCCAAAGACTTGAACAATATCTCAATTTTAGAACTAATGGGGTCCTTCATGACCCATGAAGTATTGAAGAATGAAAATAAAGGGAAGAAAATGAAGTTAGTGTATGGCCATGGAAGTGCAAATTCTTCATGTATTGAGGGGGGCAGGGGTGGGAAGAAGACATAGAAATTATAAAAACCCTCTCTAGGAAGATTAGGGGTCTATTAAAGAAGAATAAAAAGAAAATTGTAAATTTAGTAGAACATTGTACATGTGAGGAAGAAGAAGATGATGTAAAAGAAAATGTAGAAGTTGAAAAAATTCATTATTGTGTAACTATCTTCCAATTGGTGCCATAATAAGAGTAGAAGCTCCTCAACCATGTATGAACATAGAAACATCAATCTATTTGAGGAAGCTAGGTAGGTGAAGGTATTGTATTTCTTATCTTAATTCTCTACATTACATTTCATCTCATCTCATCCTTCACAACTTTATCTCTCGTAAGAGAATGAACTTGTATATGGGTGTGTAAGATAAGCTTAAAAGATAATCATCTAGTAGTTGGACCAAAATGAAAAACATATGAGCTAGATGAATTTTTGTTTGAATATAAGAAATAAAGCTATTAGATTATGCATGATAGGGGGGAGCATTGAGTATTGAAGTCTAGGATCATGTATTGTATGGGGAGAAATAGTTCAGTCCCTCATACTAGTGATTAATGTAAATCCCATACCTCCTAGACCTTTTTTATTATGACAAAAAGGAGGGAAATGTTATGACCTGCTATATTTGAGGGAAAATGATGCGAAGAGGGGAAGAAGGAGAAACTAAACTTTTAAAAGTTTTGAACATGGACACTTCTTAGCACAATGAGCTATAAAGAAACAAACTTCCATAAGCTTATTGAATAAGATAGATAGGGGGAGTTTACATAGTCCATTAGCACTATTTTTGTTAGTGCATGTTATCAAGTTTTGTCATTATAAAAAATGGGGAAAATATTGACCCCAAGGGTTTGATTTTGATGATTAACAAAACCTTTTTATGAACTAAATTAAGCTAATGATATTTTTGCTAAGATTTCATAATTCAGAGGAATCAAGAAGGCTTCAGAGGATGAAAGGAAGCTTCAGAAGACACGTTTTGAACTTTAGAGGAGACTTCAAAAGTTTTGAAGGGTGCAACCAGTTTGCTAGCCACCTGTAAGGCTCCAAGGAGATGCATTCTTACTAGATTATCATGGCCGATATGGCAGTCGCCTGTGGTATCGCTTGGGGTGCAACCGATTAGTATAGTCGTCTGTGATGCACCTGTCGCTCCAATGGTCAAAAATCCATGTGGCACTTTAATAGCTACAATGCAACGGTCTTCTTCCAAATGGTCCAAAACCTCCTTGGAAGATATAAATAGAAGATCCATTGAAGAGAAACATGATGCTTGAGGGTTCCAGGTGCTAATCACGAATGAAACACAAGTAACCCATTTAAGTTTCTAAAGTGTATTCACTCTAAGGTGCTACCAAAATCAAGGGATTTCAACAGCACATCATTTCCATCTCAAGGGAGTTTGAATCACTATAATGTACTTAATATTTTAACATTTGTATTAGAGCTTAAACTGTGTGTACATCTTAGCCAAAGTTAGAGGCATTTTTTTATTCACTTTGTTTTTGAAAAAGGGAGTTTCTAGTTAGCTTTGAAAAACAAATTGTATAAGTTTATTAGTGATACACTCCAGCAGTTATGAATGCTTTCCTTGAGTTTGGTCTCCAACACTGACTCAAGGCAATCATAGAAATGAAATAGAGAAGATTAAATACACTTCATAAAGTACTTTATAAGTACAAGAAAAGGACTTTCAAAAACTTTGATTATAGAAGTTATGGTTCTTCCTGGAGGTAGTTGGATGCCTTTAATGAAAATTTCAAAAGGTTGCAGTACGAAGGCTTTGAGTTGCTCTTTTATAAGTTGGATATAAAGGTTTAAACTCAATGAAATGCAACAGTAAAAACTTAATCCTCATTTTAGCTTTTCTCCTCTTTATATCCAACTTTGAATTCTAGTTGTTAGACTTAGGTGAGCTTCATTGAATTTAGAAGAATTTTTGAAGCTTTTCCCAGTGGAATGTGACATTTTTTGTTAGGTGAAATAGCTGTAATAACTTGCAACGACGTGCTTCCAGAAATGGTAGAATTTCAGATTGTGAAGATAACTACTAGTGATTGTTGTTTGTTGCTTGGGATGAAGTTGTTGTGTCTTAAGTAAAGATTTTGGATGGAGGGTCTCCCTTTAGTGACCACACTTTGTTCAGACAGAGTTGCTTGCTTGAGATTTCCAGAGTTAAAATTCTAGATGGAGTTGGAGAAACAAACGAAGCAAGATGTCTTGAGTTTGGTAAAGTGATTTGATTGAAGTGTTCTAGGGCATCTGAACTTAGTTTCTTTCAATGTATAAACCATCATGATAATATTGAATCTTTGTTTGAAGCTTGCTGTTTGAAGCTTGCTCTTTGTCCAAACTTCAATAAGTAAGTTTTGAAACTACTATAGCAGTGTCTAAAGTTTTCTTTTGGTGTCTGCATCATTCGAGATGTGTATTAGACAAATTGAGGTGCTCTTCTATTCTAAGCTTAGGAACAAGATTGCATCTAAAATGAATATTTAGAACTATTTGGTATTTCAGACAGAACATTTTCGTTCTTATGCCTTAGAAAATTTCTACATCATCTTTGAAGCTTACATTGATCTTTCGGTGTCTAAATTTCACATTTTAGTTTCTAAAAATGGTGTAGAAATGTGGAGTTCATCTGAAATGATTTGGGACTATAAGCATGTCCAGTCTGCAGCTTCTATAATTTATAGTCTGTTTCTGCATTTTGGGACCTTGATAAACTTCCATTAGTACTTAATTAAGTTTTGTTTGTCATAAAAGCTGTGCGATTATACTAACGATTTCTCCCTTTTTTCATAATGAGAAAACTTGATTAAATCTTTGTAATTTAAATATGCTAATGAATTCAAATATATTCTCCCCCTGACTAATTTATCTTCCCCTGAATGAATGCTTTAAACTTTAATTCTTTCTTCCCTTTTATTTAAATTATCTCCTTTTAATTCACGTCGGGTTCACCATATGTTCGCATATTCTCTCCCCCTTTTTATCATGATTAAAAAGATATAGATTAAAGTGATGGTATTAATGTGAGGCTTTGAACTTATTGCTTAATGCTTTGATTTCTCTACCTTGCCTTCTATAAATGAGAACTCCTATTCTGCTCAATTGTGCTGACTGTTTAGCCATGGATTCTATCAACTCTTCTACATAGTAAGTCTACAGTGAGAAAATCAATCTAGGAAGTTCTAGTGTAAACTTTCAATCAGCAGAATGAATCCACTTCCTCCATGAGGAGATAAAAAGAATTGATACAGAACTAAAATCCGTCAAGTTCTCTCTTTGAGTGGTTGACCAGAGTTTGACTGAGCACGCAATTGGTCACGGGCAGTCTTTAGATCATATTCGGTCCTTGGAAGCAAAACTATTTGCGGATCATCAGCAGATAGAAGGGTTGGAAGCTATTGTGGACGCCCTCACCTAGTAGATAGATTTATTTTTCTTTTTGTTTCCCTTATTAATGTGATATTTTACTAGATTGACTTATCAATGTAATGGTTTAATGGATTGACTTTACTAGCTCTATTACTCCCTTCAAAATTTCCATTACAACGCAAGGTTAACGTAACTTTGGAAAGATCAAAAAAAGTTCTTGGAATGTTTTTTGAGAAACATTAGTGATTATTTTCTAAAAATAGAAGAATAGCATTATTTTCAATGCATGAGAATTTAAGTTTAGCAATAGACGAAGCATTGCCTTGGGAATGATTTTTTGGACTATTTTATAGATTTTGAACATAGAATAAGAGTTTAATCAGTCTGAAGTTATAACAACATTTCAAACACTAGTTTCACAGCATCCAAAGATGAGAAGGTTTTAGGATGTTAAATTTGGGTGTCTAAAAATTTTAAAATGATGTCTGAAAGACTTTATTTATCACATTATTTCATAAACAGACAATGCAAAGTGTATACCTATGCATTCACATTATTCATTCATAATTCTCTCCTTATATAATAGAAATTCTCTAATGGTGATGGCTTAGTAAAAATATTAGCAAGTTGAACATTCATGGGCATAAATTCTAAACATATATCATGCTTTTCTACATGATCTCTAATAAAATAGTGTTTAATCTTTATATGATTAGTGCGAGAATATAAACTAGGATTTTTAGTCAAGCAAATGGCACTAGTATTATCACACTTTATAGGTATATCCTTATAACATAAGCCATAATCTAGAAGTTGTTGCTTCATCCAAATTAATTATGTAGAGCAACTTTCTACTGTAATGTATTCAGCTTTTGCAGTAGAGAGAGCAATACTAGTTTGTTTCTTAGAAAACCATGAAACGAAACTATTTCCTAGAAACTGACATATTCCACTAGTGCTCCTCCTATCAACTTTGTATCCTCCAAAGTTAGCATCTAAATATCCAATTAATTCAAAATTAGTTCCTTTTGGATAATGAGACCAAGACTTAGTGTATCAACCAGATACTTAAAAAAATCATTTTACTACAATTAGGTGTTATTCTCTTGAACTGGACTGAAATCTTTCACATAAGCATACATGAAATAGAACATTAAGTCTTGATGCAGTCAAGTAAAGAAGTGAACCAATCATACTATGATATAATTTTTGATCTGCAGGTTTACCATTCTCATCCTTGTCAAACTATGTTGATTTACTCATTAGAGTGTTGGCAGCCTTTATTTCTTCCATCTTGAATTTCTTAAGCATGTCTTTTATATACTTGGATTGATAGATATAATTTTCATAATCTTTTTACTTAATTTGCAATCTAAAGAAGTAATTTAGCTCACCCATCATACTCATTTTGAATTTAGCCTGCATTATTCTTGAGAATTCTTAACAAAGGATCTCATTAGTAGCACTGAGTATAATATCATTAACATGAACTTGAACTATCAAGATATCCATGCCAATGTTTTTTATGAATAATGTAGTATTAACTTTTCCTCTCTTGAATTAATGATTAATAAGAAATTTACTCAACCTTTATACCAAACTCTTGGAGCTTGCCTTAGCCGATAAATTGCTTTGATGAGTTTGTGTACGTGGTTAGGTAGATCATCACATTCAAAACCAAGAGGTTGCTCTACATATATTTCCTCATTTAGATATCTATTTAGGATTGCACTTTTTACATCCATTTGGAATAATCTAAAATTCTTGTAGGATGAAAATGTAAGTAACATCCTAATGACTTCAAAATCAATTCCCTATTTTTGGGAATATCCCTTCGCAACTAACCTTGCTTTATTTTTTATAATAAGTCCATTTTCATCTAGTTTGTTTCTAAACACCCACTTAGTTTCAATTACGTCAGTATTTTCATGCCTTGGAACTAATTTCCTGAATTTGTTCCTTTCAAATTGATTTAGCTCTTCTTGCATTGCAATGATCCAATTTTCATCATTTAGAGCTTGATTAATGCAAGTGGGCTCTATGTCATAAATGAAAGCATAATGATCACAAATGTTATGCATGGATTGTCTTATCCTAACCCCATCATAGATATCACCTATGACTTGATCTCTAGGATGGGCACTAATGAACTTCAAATTAGTAGAAGGTTGATAGGGAACATTATCTATACTTACCTCCTCTTCACTATCTGAATCTTGCTTATGTTCTTGCCTTGAAGTGCCTTCTCCCCCTTGATTTTGTAATTACAGCTTCTTTATTCTTTATGACTTTAGCTGCATCACTATTAGACTCCTTTCATAGGGTTAAACTAGTTTCATCAAACTTGACATTCATTAAGTCTTCTACAACTTGAGTTTTCTTATTGAAAACTCTACATGCTCTACTGTTAGAAGAGTAACTAAGGAAAATAGCCTCATTGACTTTTGGATCAAACTTCCCAAGGTTATCCTTCCCATTATTCAATACATAACATAGGCAACAAAAGGAATGAAAATAAGAGATATTTGATTTTCTTCCTTTATAATGCATATAAGGAGTTTTCTTTAAGATTGCTCTAATGGTAACTCAATTTAGCACATGGCAAGCCATGCCAACTGCTTCTCCTAAGAACATTTTGGATAATTTACTCTCATTCAACATGGTTCTTGCCACTTATTGAATTATCCTAATCTTTCTTGTCACAACTCTATTTTGTTGAGGAGTTTAAAAGGATAAGAAGCTTTGATGAATTTCTTTTTTCTCACAATAGTCAATAAATATTTTGTTTTTGAATTAACCACCATGGTCACTTCGAATAGAAATAATTGACATTTGCTTCTCATTTTGTACAAGCTTTGAAAAAGTAGAGAACATAAAGAATGGTTCATCTTTACTAGCTAATAAGATTATCCATGTGAACCTAGAACAGTCATCTACGATGGCATACACATATCTTTTTCTTCCAAGGGTAATAATATCTAGTGGTCCAAATCAATCAATGTGTAACAACTCTAGTGGTCTAGATGTCACTTCCTTCTTGGGCGATAGAGGACACTTCATTCTTGGGAGAAAAGGATGCTTTGGTCTATTTTGATATCTGACAAGCTTTATAGATTTGTTTCTTATCATAATTCAACTTGGGTAGACCATTTACAAGATTTTTCTTCCAAAAAGATTTGATATTGGACATATTGATGTGTCCCATTCTCTTGTGCTACAACCAAGGGTCATCATTAAAATAATTAGGCATTTTTCTACAATTTCATTTAGATGAACTAGATATATATTTTCATGCCTCTTTCCACTAAACAATAAACTATCATCTACGTCACATTCATTACATGTATGATTCAAACACAACTTTGTGACCTCTATCACATAATTGGCTAATGCTTAGTAGGTTCTACTTAAGTCCATCTACATATAATATGTATTCTATGCATGCATTAAACAAACCAAAAATTTTACCTATACCTTTGATGAAACCTTTGTCATTGTTGCTGAATGCAACTATCTGTCCATTTATTGGCTTCAGCTCCTTGAAGAGGTTCTTATTCTTGGTCATGTGTCTTGAGCATCTACTATCCATAAACTAGGAATTTCTAGAGGAACCCTTCAAACTCATATGCATTCATAAAGAAAATTGTGCACAGTTCTTGGGTCTCCATGTTAATCTAGCACCTTTTTCTAGCATTTTCCTTCCACGACAATCATATACTTTATGACCTTCTCTATTGCAAAAATGACATGTGTTGGAAACTCTACTTGGTGCATTATATGCCACTAGTTTTCTTACCCAAGAATGACCTCTGAACCTTCTAATATTGGGATAATTTTCTCTCTCTTCAGTGAGGTTCATACCCTTGGCCATCCACCAAATTTTCTATTGTTTTGTGGTTCTTCACCACCAGATTGTTCACATCCAAGTCCTCTTTACTGTTTTGTCCAGTCATTCATAGGAATTTGGTGACTGATTCTCCTGGGTTATAGAATTTGTTCAACATATTGTTTAATATTTCTATCTCCTTTTTCAAATTTCCTACTTTTTATAAAGATACATTTCTTTCAACTCTCTTCAGTGAGGTTCATACCCTTGGCCATCCACCAAATTTTCTATTGTTTTGTGGTTCTTCACCACCAGATTGTTCACATCCAAGTCCTCTTTACTGTTTTGTCCAGTCATTCATAGGAATTTGGTGACTGATTCTCCTGGGTTATAGAATTTGTTCAACATATTGTTTAATATTTCTATCTCCTTTTTCAAATTTCCTACTTTTTATAAAGATACATTTCTTTCAACTAGAATTGCATTTACTTCAATAGTAGCATCAAAGTTTCTTTTCTTCTAGGTGAATTTTTGTCTAAGAATTTAAAACTCATTAAAGAGACAGTTATATGATTGTTGTAATTCATCAAGCTTATTACATCTATCACATCCACTAGTGGAGCTTGAAGAATCTGAAGAGTAAGAATAGTAAGAATTTACCTCAGTCTCCAATTAGTTTGTTCATTGATCTTTGGTGTAGAGATGGATTGTGGATTCATCCTCTACATGAGCCATGTAGCAAATTCTTATTGGGTTGCCCATTTCTCTATCATCTCTTCCACTTGAGTTGATGCCTAAGGAGTCTTCATCATTCACATACATCCATTTGGCTAGATTTCTTGATGGCCTCTTGAATTATTTTTCTTTTCATTTTTTTCCTTTTTTTCTTCTTTCTCATTTAGATCCACTCTTTCTTCATTAGGACACACTACAATCATGTGTCCAAATGATTAAGGTGTTTAAGGTGTTTTCTAAAGTTATTGCCTCTGTTGCTTCTTACAAATTTTTTGAAATTTCTAGCCAACATTGTTACTTTGTCTTCTATTTGCGAACCAAACTCACCATTGCTTTTTTTTTTTTTTTGCTTTGAGAGCCATTTTTTTCTTTTATTTGACTGGCTCTTCCCTTTTACTTTTAATCAATTCATGAGACATTGAAGAGCTGATAAGGTCATCCATCTTGAGTTCATTTAGATCCTTTGAGTCTTCTATAGTTGTGATCTTCTAGTTCTAAGACTCAGGCAGTGCTCTTAGGATCTTCATTACCCGCTCAGAATCAAAAACTTCTTTTTCCAGACCATTTAAAGTATTAGCAATCTTAAAAAAATGAGCATACATCTCTGATATACTCTCAACCTCTCTCATCCTAAAGTTTTCTAACTCTCCTATAGCATGTTCCTCCTAATCTCCTTAACTGGAGAGAAACCTTCATAAATAGATAACAACTTATCCCATATATCTTTGGCAATGGTGCATGATACTCTGTCAAATTTGGTAGAAGATAAACCATAAAATAATAAGTTCATTGCCTTTGCATTATTTTGTACATTGGTGGTTTGCTCGTTGATCTAAGCACCAATTTCATTTTTGGGAAGCTTTATTCCTACAACTATCACCTTCTAAGATTCCATATTGTTAGTCATGAAAAATTACTTCATCATCAAATTCTAATAGGGGAATTTGGTTCCATCAAATAGAGGCAGTCGGGTAGAGGATTGCCCCTCGGCAAAGATATTAGCAGAGGATGATGGGTTTTCCATATGGATCTCTACAAGTACTTATGTAGCCCGTTATGATACCACTTATTGGTACCGTAGGCTATGCAAATACCCAAGAGGGGAGGGGAGAATTTGGTAATTTAAATTCTACTTTGACCCCTTATAAGATTATAGTCTCTCTAGCAATATAATGAAACACAAGGCAAACAAACAATAAATGGACAGAGTATTTTTATAGTGGTTCAAGTCAACTACTCTACTCCATTCTTCCAAGAACACTCACCTCTAGTGTCTTGGGTTCCACTATTGAACCAAACCTCTTTACTTTGATTGATTTTGATGATGAATATATATAGCTAACTAAGTTTTGATGATGAACAAAAGCACATGAATAAAAGTTTAAGCTACTAATCAGTATTTCCCAAGCGTGAAGTAACGAACGATTTTTCAAGGAAATAACATAAGTGGACAGTGTTGGTCCCTAAAGGAAGGCAAATACCCAAGAGGGGAGGGGTGAACTAGGAATTTAGAAACTTTTTTTAACCCCTATGAGATATAACATCCCTCTAGCAAGCAAGTCAATCAAACAATAATTACACAAATAAATAAGACACAGAGATTTTTATAGTGGTTTGGGCAATCGTCCCTACTCCACTCTTCCAAAAACACTTTCCTCTTAATTTCTTAGGTTCTACTATTTCACTATAGCAGACATACAATAGTGCTCCTAGCACTCTTCTAGATTAGCTCTAGGGGGATGGTGCTCCTAGCACTCTTCTAGATTCTAGCTCTAGGGAGCATAAATCAATGCTCCCAACACTCTTCTAAATTCTAGCTCTAAGGGGTATAAACCAGTGCACCTAGCACTCTTGTAGATTTCAGCTCTAAGGGGCATAAACTAATTCACCCAATACTTTTCTAGATTCTAGCTCTACTGAGCATAAAGCATATAGCTCCTATCTGCACTCAGATAGTCACAGCTCTTCTTGAGCTTGGTCAACACTTACCAACTCAAGGCAATTACAAAGATGAAAGGTTGTGAAAATTTAAGCACACTTTATATATATCTCGCTATAAGCTCAGGTGAAGAATTTGAAGCTTTAAATGTATAGGTAAATTATCTTCTCAGAACGTAGTTGGATTAAGTATGAAGCCTCTTAGTCCTCTTGAAGGATGAATGAAGGTTGTAGCTCCGAATAGAATAAGCAATCAATATTTCTTCTTCTCAAAGTTGTCTTTTTTCTCATCCAACTTTACTCTATATGCTTACTTTGAATTCTAGCCATTGGTGGTAGGTGACCTCCATTAATTGTAGAAGACCATTCTGATTGGTTCTTTTCAAATTTTCATCCTTTAATTAATTCTCATTAGCTGGTAATGCCTACAACATTGTTCTTACCTCCAGTGAGAAGATGAATTTCTGCTTTGGCCATGTACTGGGCAAGGAAATATCTGCAATTCTATTTATTTCATATTTTTAGGAAGAAGGCATTAAGTTTTGGGTGAATTCTCCAGATTCAATTTGTCCCACACTTCATTTCATTTGGCCGAAGTGAATTTTGGACAAATCCATTGAACCATTACTTTGTCCAAAGTTAATATTGAACAAATTTTGCTTAGCCATCATTGATCAAAAGAAGTTTGCTCATTTTGATTTGTCCAGTGCTTCATCCCATTTACCTAAAGTAAGTTTTGGACAAACTTACTAAACCATTACTTTGTCTAAAGCTCATCTTTGTCTTCTACATTCGTCCAAGGTTTTTACCTTAAGTCTTCAGACGAAGTTACTCTTCATTCTAGTTTTTTTGTAACCTTATGCATTTATCTAAGGCATATGCCTTGAAGCTTCGAATAAACTTCTACTTCACTCCGCTTTATCTGAGAATGATTTGGGTAGTTTCAAATTGTGGATGAATGCTTTTTATTACAACTTCATCTTTTACTTTGTTCGAGTAGTTAATATGACATGCTTTGGATAGGTCATTATGGCATAGATGATCAATATACTACTTCATCTATGTCTTGTGTCTTTCATTTGTCTGATACATCTGACTATCAATAAGATTCAAAGTTCTTATTTTCTTCTAAACTGTTAAACGTCATTTGCACATGTTTTTATGCTTTTGTAACTTGTTTCTACATACTTAAGAACTTGACAAATATTCATTAGTATAATTTAACCAAGTTTTGTTTGTCATCAAAACTATGCATTTACACTAATAGATAGTGCCTATAAGACCATATCAAAGACAAGATCCACTAGCTTATAAGGAAGAAAATGTAAATACTCAAATGAGAAAGAATGGCACTAAAACTTGGAAGAATAGTATATGAAACAACTTCCTAATATGTCTTAAAGTACTTCTAAAGTAATTCAGATAAGTGCCCAAAGTCAGACAAAAATAAGGCTTCAGAATGGAGAAAATAATCTAAGTTCCTAATTTAAGCAAAGTTTTAACACTAAAGAAGCAAGTTTAGACACTTTAAAGCCAATCTTGGACATAGAATCAAATTCCAACATTGCTGAATGAGAAAGCAAGATGCTGAAAATTCAAATCCAAGTTTGGACATTGCAAAGTCGAATTCGGACACTACAAAACCAAAATTGGACATTGCAGAATCAAAACTCAGATACTATTGAAGACTAAAGAAAGAAACTAAGTATTGAAGACTAAAGAAAAAAACTAAGTACATCAAAATTACAAGTTTGAAAATCCTAAGTGCTAAATACCAAATATTATTATGGATGAAGAAGCAAGTCCAAAATCTTAACTTCAGACATCGCCAACTCACTTTCGGACATAGCCAACATTCAGTCATACGACCAAGTTCAATTCTTGCTAGTCCAAGTCTGAAATATTAACTTCAGACATAGCTATCCTAATAGGACACATGTAACGCCCCGCCCTCCTGGGGTCGTTACTCCACTTTACACCATAAATCCACATGATTATACCATGATTTTTCCA
>JAYJMB010001934.1:0-11750 GCA_036873735.1 Pouteria campechiana
TCAAGAGAAAATACATCCTATAGCCCACTAATTACTTGAATCAACATTTGCTATGGATCACTTGAAGCAAAATTGCCCAAAATGGAAAACTGGGATGATGGGGAAAGAGGGTTTATGTTGGCTAGCAAGAGCTGGAAGATGAGAAAGATGGCAATTGGATGGGCATTCCAAAAACTCACTTTTTATATTGTTTTTTATTTTAGTAGTCTACGCTCCACCCACTTCCATGCACATTCACTCTCTTGAATTTTCAAAATGCCATCAAATTATCATTCTTTACGCATGCGAGTCATCCATTTGATATATCATATGCCTAGATCAATTTACCATCTATTATTTTCATAATTTCATCATTAGTTTTTAATTAAATTTGATTAAATTGAAATTTTTCAGAAATTATCGGCAGTTCAATTTTTTGGCTTTCCACATGAAATTTTAAATTTTTCTTTGCCTATTAATTATTAATCAACATGTGTTCTCATCATCCTCACATTAATATAGATATGTCATCAATTTTTATAATTTTTTAATAACAAAATTTTTCAAAAATTTAATTTTACAGTATGTCGCATTGGAAAAATTACCGAAACGTTACAATAGTGGAAATTTACAGTTTTGAAATTTCTAGGGCCTTACACCTAGTTAGAGGCATTTATTGATACATCCGTACTTGTAAATGTTGAGTTGCTAGTTAGCTCTTTGAAACCAAATTGTATGAGTTGTTGGTGATCTCGTGAAAACTAATAATTATAGAATTTATAATGAGCTTGTAAAACTAGTGTGGAGCTTTTGGTTGGCTCATAAAACCAAGGAGGTTGTAATTCCATGGGCTATAGTAGAACCCAAGGTGGGAAACCTTGGAGAGTGGACTAGGTACCAAGAGGGGGCCTAAACCACTATAATCCTTGTGTCTCTTTATTGTTATGTGGTTGTGAGTTCCACTGCACTTTTTTTCTTCTCTTACACTATCTTGTTTGTTTTCCCATACCTTTTGGATTCCATATTTGCCATACAACCTACTTAGCATAGGCAAGGTCAGGGGACTAACATTTCATACGTAGCTTATAGGATACACTTTCAGAGATTATGAAACTTCACTTCCTAATATCCAACCTATGTCCGAAACCATATTTCCTGACACAACCTTCTATGTCCAAAATTACAATTTGAGATTGAGCCAAATTCGTTTCTGTGTCCGAAATACTAAGTCCTATTGGTTATCTTCCAAAAGTTCGTAAACCTTCATTTGAAGGACAAAGTCTCATTTTCTCGTTAGAATTAAACATTCTACATTGAACTTTTAACCATTTTTAGCAAACATTGATTCCAAATACTCTTGAGAATATGCTAGAACCTCATAAAGACCCCCTAGAAACTGTCATAATGTTTATAGCCATGTAAACTTAAACATCCCCATCCATTAACTATCATGGCAAGAATATAGGATAAAAAGGAGAGTCAGTGAGATGAAAGCACTAAAAAACAGAGAGAGAAAAAACAATAGCAGAAAATGTGGAGAGGAAAATTTCTTGAGAGGAAGAAACTTGAGCAGAGAAGTAATTAGGTTATTTTGGATTGGAGATAGTTCTTCTAATAAACTTGATGAAGTTTGTTATGTCTCTGACGAAGAAGAAAAAAGGATTAAATGGATATCTACAAGAGATAGATTGCAAAAACCATCTTCATGGGAGTTCAAAGGCCCTACTTTCAACGTTACCATCTTTAGAGGCCAAATACTAGGAGGGAGAAGCCATGGTAGCAGGAACCCCCTTCTCCCCCATCCAAAACTTTGGATCCTCTAATGTGACCTTTTGAAAGTAATTGATGCATGCCTATGCATGATTCCAAACTTGATCGAATGATCATAATTAGGCTCCACCTCAATCTCTCTACCCCACCTATTTTTCCATCCATCTCATCCCTGTTGCACTTTTCACTATTAGATTAGCACTCTGTTTCTACTAAAATATATTTGAGTGTATCTATGTTTGTTTAATAGTATTAAACAAAATATCTTTTGATATTAATTCTGATTATTTCAAATTAATGCATATTATGTATTATGTATACTTCCCATATGCCTTTTTGATAATGACAAAAAGTGGGAGAGAAGTAGAAGTTGTAGAATTAATGAAATAAGAGAAGAAGTTGTATAAAATTTGTTTAAACAAAAAGGGGGAAAAGATATTTATATGTGTTAATATAATATAATAGAAATTATATATTTAATAAAATATGTTAGAATCCAGTGCACTCATTCAGGGGGAGATTAGAAAAATTTGTTTAGTTGATGCATTCTATTAGGGGAGCTACTTATGTGTTGTCATGGATGACCATATCTCTATTTAGTTCCCATGTTTTATTTTATTTATTTTGAGGAATACATGATTTATCTTTCCTGAAAGGTATGTTACTTAAATGTTTTATCTTCATCAAAAAGGGGGAGATTGTTAAATCAAACTCATTTTACTTGGATTGATTTCGATGATGAATGTGTATAGACAACCAAGTTTTGATGATGAGTAAAAGTACATGAGTGAATGTTTTAATATGTCCCAAATGTATAGTAATGAACATTACATCAGGGAAATAATTCATGTGGACAATGCACACAAGATCATATCAGCAGCAAGATCCACGAATTTATAAGGAAGAAAATGTAAATGCTTATAAAACATGGCAAGCATCGCAGACAAGCTTTAAAATGAAAAGAATAACATTGAAACTTTGAAGATAGGTGTTTGAAATATCTTCATAAAAATGTCTCAAATCACTATTAAAGAAAATTAGATAGGTACCCAAGCTCAGATAGAAACAAGGCTTCTAAAGGAGAAAAGGAACTAAGTTCTGGACTTAGTCAAGTTCGGACATTGAAGAAGCAAGTTCGGACACTGTGTAACCAAATTCGAACATAGAACCAAGTTTCGACAATTTTGAATAAGAATCTAAGATGCTAGAATTCCAAAGCTAAACTTGTACATAGCAGAACCAAGTTCGAACATTGCAGAACCTGTTTCCGGACACTACAAAACCAATTCTAGACATTGAGTTAGTCCAACATGTCTCAGAAATCCATGTCCATAAATTCCAAGTTCTAAGCTTCAGACATTGCCATCGTAGAAGTTAGTAAGTCCAAAATATTAACTTTGGACATTGCCAGCTCACTTTTAGACATCGCCAGAATTTAGTCATGTGGCCAAGATAAATCCCATCTGTTCTAAATTCAAAATCTTTCAGTTTTGGACATGGTGGTTCATTTTTGGACGTGGCAAATGAAGTTTGTCACAAACTAAATGGTTAAAGTAAGTCCAAAATCTTAACTTTGGATATAGTTACTTATTTTGGACATTACTAAACTATCTTCAGACACAGAAATTGTGAGAGAACTTCAGCAGAAAATCTTGTCAATTCGCTCACATTTAATCAATATCATCTTCTCCAATAAAAAGATTTTGAATCTTAGTATGAAAAGAGCAAAGAGAGGTTATTCCAAGAAGTTAGAAAGTTAAACAAGTTAGAGAAGCAAACAAGAGCATTTACTCAGATATTAAAGTTTTTCTTCCAACTCCACTATACAAAATGTAATCTACATTCAAAGCTTAATCTCTGCAACAACTTAAGCGAGTTTGACATACTCTATAAATATTTTTATTTCTACTACACTTAATTATGTAAAAATCAACCTATATAAGAGGCATTTTTATTATACAAAGTTCTTCGTATAAGATAACAAGCAAGGGGCTTACTAATCTTAGATAAGTTTGTTAGTTAGCTTGGAAACCAATAATTTGTTTGGTGAGCTTTGAAAAATAATGTGTGTAAGTTTGTTTGGTGAGGTTGAAAACCGATAAGTTTGTTGGTAAGCTTGTGATACGCTAATAATACATCATATTTTATACCAAAATTCATATGTTTTGGATCTTCTTTTAATATTTTCTAGTAGTTTATATTGATATTCAAGTGAATATTGCACTTAACAAAGTTTGTTTTGGTTGTAGACATCAAAATCTGTAAAATGAAATTGAAGATTATAAAAGGTATCACTTTTAAGCAAATTCTGGAATTTATGGAGGTAGATTTGGGAAATGTATTCAACATGAAAGTTCTAGCCTTCGTTCTATATTTTCAATGTATTAAGAATCACAATATTATGAATTTTCATGAGAAAGTTATGGCTAAAACACTATATACGTCTCCAGAGCCTCACATGTGTTGAAAATTCATTCAAGACAGAAGGCATCACTTTGAGGCCAAACGAATCTTAGAAGGAAGGTAATTCAAAAAAAGTGATAAAGATGGAAGTTTTATCCCATAAAATTATCTATCCAATGCATTAAGAATCGTGCAATTTTGATTTCATACAAGAAAGTTATTATCAAAATACTAAAACTGCTTTAGAACTACTTTGTTTGGAGTCTAACTTAAGGCAAAGTGGACTAAACTACTTTGTCCAGAGACTAACTTAAGACAAAGTGGACTAATTTTGGATGAATTGTTGAAAGTAGAGCTTTGTCTGAGATAAAGCTGATTTGTCCAAACTAACTTAGGACAATGCAAAAACTTGAGACAAATGCAGAAAAAAGTTATGGGACAAAATAGATGTGCGATACGTGGAAATTTTAGATATGATGAATGTGCTTATGAATTCTAAACAATGATTTCATAAATTAGGTTTTTGCAGTTGGGTTCAACAATACCTAGCTATTTGAGTTATATTTGGAAGCTAATTTTTTCTATTGGAAACTAATTTTTTCTGTATGAATGTTGCTACAATTTTTAGAAGTTTGAGACTCAAATTGTGGAGTTATATTCAAGGGTTGATTTCTTGGTGTAAGAGTATTGCGATTTTCAGAAGTTGTCTTTAGAAACTAGGATATGCAGCAACTAAGTTTATTTTGGAACTCCTATTTTTATGCTTGGAAGGCCGAGTTATTCTTAGACGCAAATCTTAAAGGAATTGCAATTCATGGATGAGTCTTGGGTTATTTAAAGACGGGATACACACAGTTCGACATAGAAAGTCTCTAGGAAAGAAGTTCTGCAAGGAAGCAAGAGAGATTTTGAATTCTACAATCATACATATTTCAAATAGTTTTCTTTCTGTTTTTATCATGAACTAATTTTCTTTTTTGGTGCTGAAGATGTAGCCCTCCTTGATATTTTTATTAATAGAGATTGTTGGTTTATCAACTCAATATCATCTCATTTCATTCATTGTGTTAGATGCAATCCTCTAATTTATCTAATTACCTAATCACCAATTATGTGAATTAGCTTGATTATCTTTGAGTACGTGGTTAAGGTAGACACCATATGCTAGACCATATATTGTGCTTTGTTGAATGAATGAGTAGATGGTTAAGGTAGACGCCATATGCTAAACTATTATACTTGCTTCATTAAAGTTCTTTTTATCTTTATGAGTTTTCAACTCAATTACACTACACACCATAGATAATTGGAATGGGAGAAACTACTTAATTTAAATTCAGATGCCTAATAGTAATAATACACAGTGGATAGAACAAACCCAACATGCTGAATTGACACTAACATTTGAACAACACTGAATATCATTGAGTGGTGAAGTCGGATCCCTAGACTCTTGCAACCTGAATTCTTTTTACATTACTTAATCTCATTGTTTTCTGTTATCTTACATTGCACTTTTATTCACTTAGTCTTTAATTGATCTTGTTGATTTTAGACAACTTAGTTTTAGTAACTAGACATAACTGAATTAGTTTGATAGTTCTTTGTAGGATCGACTCTTACTTAGCACACTGTACTACTATACACTCACGCACTTGTGAGAATTATAATTTGACCATCAAGTTTTTGGCACCATTGCCGAGGAATCTAGTTCCAAATTGATTTGTTAAATTTAGTTATAATTTTTCTTTTTCATTGTTATAGTTTATTGTATTTAATATTTTTATTTTTTTAGTTTTGTTTTCTTTCTTTTGCAGAACTATGAATGCAGTGCTATTTCCCTTGAATGATCGCATCGATAAAGTGCAAATAGATATAGAGCATAAGTGAAGAAGAAGAAGAACTAATGGTTGAGAATGTGGAAATAGAGTGGCTCAACAAGCTCAACAACTGATGAAGGAATTTGCATGTCCAACAATTGGAATTTCACCCTCATGCATTATTTTGAATGATAATGTTAGAAATTATGATCTAAAGCATATACACTTTAACATGCTTCTTTTCATGGTGTAGTTGCTGAGGATCCTTTAACATTCATGAGTGATTTCTATGCAACTATTTGATTTTTCCTTTGCAGGGTCTAACTGAAGATCAGTTATACATGAGATGTTTTCTGTACACCTGGGAGGATGCAGCGAAGATGTAGTGCATGTCTTTGGCTCCTAGATAATTTACTACTTGGGATGTACTTTATAATAGTTTCACTAGTAAATTCTATTCCCATGCTAAAACTGTAGGATTGAGATGTAAGATTACAACCTTTTCTCAAATGGATGGTGAAACATTCCATGAGGCATGGGAGAGATTTAAGGCGCTATTGATTCAATGTCCTCACCATCAATATCCTTTAGAGTTGCTCAATCAATTTTTCTATGATGGACTGACACAACCATGCTAAGCCATGGTTGACAATGTTGCAGGAGGAGCCATGGGAGAGAAAACCTTAGAGGAGATATTTGATTTATATGAGATACTTGGAGTAAACTCCTAACAAAAGAGTGTTAGAGGTAGGTCCAAAGGAATATATGAAGTGAATTGTAACACTGAATTTTCTATGCAAGTTTTTTAGAGCTTGCCTAGCATATGAAGATGATGTGTTCTATGATAGGAACTTGAAACAACATTCTGCTATTGAGTTATGTTTGATGCATGGTATTTTAGGTCACTCACCCAATGTTTGTCCTTCCAATAAAAAGTTTGCAAGAGGATCTAAACAAGCAAATGCTATGAATTTCTACAACCAGTGATTGTGCAATGACCCACTTTCAAACACCTACAATCCTGGTTGGGGAAATCATCCAAACTTTTTATAGAACAATAATCACAACGAAAACCATGCAGGAACATCTTTTCAACCTAAGAAACCCACTCTTCAAGCCATAGTTCAGACTTTTATACAAGCAACTGAAATAAGATTTCTGATTGTAGAGTCATCAATACAGAAGATAGAAACACAGTTGGGGCAAATTGCAAAAGTTGTGCAGAGTCATACACATGGAAAGCTGCCAAGTCAGCCTAAGCAAGCAAAAGTAATCACTACATTGAGGTAATTGGCACTAAAGAAACTAACGAATCTCATGTTTCAGTAGGAATTAATAAGGAAAAGGAGAAGTCAGAGGAGTTGCATTCAAGGAGAGTTGTGTTTACAAAAATTGACCCTCCAATCAACTACAAACCACCACCACCTTACAATCCCCTAGTACCTTTTCGAGGAAGATTGAAGCAAAGAAAGTTGGATAAATCATTTTATAATATTTATAATATAATGTTAACTTACCTTTAATTGACATGCTCAAAAATATGCTTTCTTATGCTAAGTTTTTGAAGGAATTAAGCTCAAGGAAGCGCAATTATGGGCCATAGGAGAAGGTGATAGTTTGAAAAGCAACTGGCATAGTTTTGCAGATAAATTTCTCCCTAAAATTGAAAGATACAAGTAGTTTCAAAATCACAATCATTTTTAAAGGAACGAAAAAGGTAAAGGCTATGTTGGATTTAGGTGCAAGTATAAATTTGATGCCTAATCTGTTTACTTGTAGCTTAGTTTGGGAGATTTGAAACCTACTACAATGTCTCTATAGCTTGCAGATAGATCAGTGAAATATCCTAGAGGCATTGTAGAAGATATTTTAGTGAAGATTGACAAACTTATTATTCCTACTGATTTTATTGTTCTTGATATGCAGAAGCAAGTGACTCTAGAGAGAGAGGTGCCCATTCTTCTAGGGTGACCATTCATGGCTATGGCTAAGACAAACATAGATGTACAGAATGGGAAATTGAAAATGATAGTTCTAGATGAGACTGTGGAGTTTGTTGTTTACATCTCGTTAGCCTCACCCTCAAGTCCAAGCAGTTGTTTTCAAATTGATGATTAGGACTTACTTATATCATCTAATTTTTTACAACAAGAAATAAAAGATAAGATGGAGGTGGTACTTACAATTGATGAATTTGTTGAGGAAGACAAAGAAATAAAGGAGTTGAAAGAAGAATTGGATAGAGCAAAGAAAATTAGAGGAGTAACCAAGGGTTAAACCATGTGAACTCCAAATTGGAACCATTAATTGTCACACCACCCTAACTGAAATTGAAGTAACCACCATAGAACTTAAAGTATGTATTTCTTGGTGAGGATGATTGTAATGCCCCGCCTTGGGGCCTATGTGTTTTACCATTTCCCCGTCGTTTCCCCATTTCTAAGGGAAATCTCTATCAAAATCCAGCAAAGTCTACCCTAAAATATAAGCATTTATACCTGATATACATATATTGAATCATGTAAATTTACATTTCAAGAATTATGAGATAACCTTTTAATCTACAACACTCACACCCATACCCATAGCTTCACCTAAGATCAAAACCGAATCATGATGGAAATATTTATCCTTGAAATCATACTTTTCCATCTACAATTATCATGAATAGTTACTATGACATGCCATTTCATTTTATTTACATCATTTGGATTTATTTATTCACCATACAACATTTGAATCTAATATAATGATACCTACATTACGGGATTCCAATCCCAATGTATCTTACCACACGACAATGTCTTCAAAGTTGCTCATCAATCCCAACCCATAGTTGAGATTCTTTATCTAATCTATCAGCTAAAAATATAAGAATAAGAAGCCGTGAATCGAGGCAACTTAGTAAGTAGGCATGATAAAAAAATAATAATCAATTAAAAATCCCATGTTCTAGACTAGAACATGAATACAATATAACCATAAACTATGAGGCCCCAGTCCTCATTAAGCCAAGATACACATTCTATGCCATTCAGGTGTATTGCTCCATACAGGCATCGAAGATTACACCACTAGATCAAATATAATTCTTGGAATGCTTCCCATTCCATCTACATACACTATCATTCAATTATCACACATGGTATTTTGGGATACTTATAATCCCCATAATCTCTCACATTCATACTTATACAATGATAAGAATCATCATGGGACAATCCTTATACCCGTCAATCATATGCCTAAAACTTTTCCATTCCACAAACATCAACTAACACAACACAAGGGGACATCTATTATCCCTATCCAACCAAACATTCATACATTGTATCTCATACAAGATATACATAATGCATTAGAGAATACACTCTATTCCCTTTAATCCATACATATATAATATTCCAAGGATATTTCATATCTTATCATATTCACACAATTACATCATATAATGATCACAATGAAATTCATTTAATACATAACCAGAGGGACACTCATTATCCTAAGCATTCATGTATTCATAATAAGCATTCATGTATTCATAATATTTAACCATAACAACTTTTAGCTAGACACGAGATATCCACTATCCCCAACCAAAACATACATACTCGGATACAACCAACAGTATACTCATCATCCCCAATCATGCAATCAAACAAAACAAGGGTGCCTACTTACCTTAATGATGAGTCATTTTACACTTGAGTTTTCCATGCTTTAACATCTGGCTCAATGATCCTATACATACCATCTTACCATTTATGCACAAAAGCAATGTTAATAATTTTATATGCATCAACAATAATAATTCTATAATTCAATTAACAAGTAATTAAGCTCACTTACAAGTCGATTAAGCCCATAAATCAATGATTCGACTGCTTAATGATACTATATACAAAAGCCCTTTCTATCCTTTACTTAGGTCATGAGCCAAAATCAACTTTTCCACCTTTAAACAAGTCTTAAACCACCATAATATGTCTTAATCAATTTTCTCAAGACAATTATGATGAAACAAAATGGTGTATGTGGCAAACAACCAAGTTTTGATGATAAGTAATAATATATGAGTGAACAATTAAGGTACTGATAGTTATATTTCTAAGTACTGTAGAAACATATATAAATGATATACAGGAAAACAACCTAAATATATTGGATGGCTTTTTATAAGGAATATATCAGGAACAAGATCCATTACATTGAAAGAAGACACGAGTACTTAGAAAAAGAATGACATTGAAACTTTGAAAAGAACCACAAAGTATATCTAAAGCCACATCATCCAAGTTTTTATAATTGTCCTTAAGTGATTAATTCATCTATAACATGCAATCATAACACACTTCAATGAAGAATATATCTAGTACCAGAGATATGAAAGGGCACTACGAACAAAGCTGAAATTAGTGCATAAATTATTCTTCAACTTTGTACATAGATGAATCAGATGAACTCAACATATACAACATCCATCCATGATAAAAAAGTGAATTCAGATTGTAGAAGCAAGAGACAAAATGGAACTGAACTCAGACAAATGCAAAGCTAAAGATGAAGTCAAACTAATGAAGCATTTGTCTCTCATATGAAGACTGTCTCTAACAAAAGGAGAATAAGGAATTCATCTATAACTTACTAAAGATAATGTGAAAGACGAAGTAGAAGCGGCATAGTGGACTTAGAAAAATGTGTACAAACAAATTGGATGCTATAGACAAATCAAAAGACAAAGCTACTTCACCTGTCAAACTACTGGAAAGAAACTTTGCTCATATCATCAAGAGTTGTACATAACTTAACATGGACAAATCAAGAGACAAAGATGCATCATTCTGTGAACAACTAGAGAAGAACTCCATCCGCACCATCAAAAGTCATCTATGACTTTTCATATACAAGCTACCAGATGAAGAAAAAGGGCTACAATGGACTCAAACGAAAATGAATAGGCAAAGTGAAGCTACTTATTACGAATAAAGCTGGTTGCACTCTCCAGACAAATTTTCTCATGAATAAATCATATTAACTCCAGATAAAGTTTACAATCTCAATATGGAAAGAAATTCAAAGGAAAGTAGTCTTCACTCTGATAAAACTTCCACTCTCAGAGGCTACATCCCTTCAAGTTTAATGTGCATCTTTTCAAAAGAATGAAAGAGTCAGTCATGCAGAATGCACTCATCTAGTGTTTGCCAAAACCAAAAATGCATCTTCTTCAAGGTCCATGCTGTAAGCTTTCTAGCTAGAACGAGTTCATCAAGAAGATAGCTTTCAATAAGAGAAACCTCAGAACGGTCTTCAACAATGGAAGCCATCTACCTCGAATAGGCAAACATTTCTAAGCAGTATAAAGGTAGTGTACTATCAATGAAGAAGGTTAAAGAAGTTAAGAGGAGGATGAAAAGAAGAAAAGAACTTAAATGAGTAACTTCTCTCAATTAGGCAATGATCCCTCCAAGATATTCAATCTCCATTGCGCAGATAGATGATGAGATTCAAAGATCTATCATTATCAAATTTATGGAGTGTTGATATCTTCTATGCTTCAACGTGTAATCCTTTTAAGTATGCCTAAACTGTATACAAATCATCCTAGTATAGAGGCAAAGTGATGTACAACTTCAATGCTATTCATCAGCCATATGAGTTGGTGGTGTGCTCAAGAAAACTGCTATATTTATTCCCCCTAGAGCGGTCTTCAACAATGGAAGCCATCTACCTCGAATAGGCAAACATTTCTAAGCAGTATAAAGGTAGTGTACTATCAAT
>JAYJMB010001935.1:0-15944 GCA_036873735.1 Pouteria campechiana
AATCTTCAAATTCCTTTGGTGGGTCCCACTGATCAGCAATACTTCACTAGGTTTGGGTGACTACCACTTCTTGATCTCAAGAAAAATACATCTTATGGCCCACTAATGACTTGAATTAAAATTTGCTATGGATCACTTGAAGCAAAATTGTCTAAAATGGAAGATTGGGATGATGGGAAGAAAGGTTTATGTTGGATAGCATGGGCTGGAAGATGGAACAATGGAAACGGGATGGCATTGCAAAAACATAACTTTTATATTGTTTTTTTTTGGTAGTCTATGCTCCACCCACTTCTATGCCCATTCACTCTCTTGAATTTTCAAAATGACATCAAATTATCATTATTTACACATGTGAGTCATCCATTTGATATATCATATATCCAAATCAATTTCCATCTATTATTTCCATAATTTCATCATTTATTTTTCAATTAAACGTGATTAAATCAAAATTTTCCAGAAATTATTGGTAACTCAATTTTGTTTAGCTTTCCACATGTAATTTAAAATTTTTATTCACCTATTAATTATTAATTAACATATATCCTCATAATCCTCACATTAATATAGATATTGCATCCATTTATATAATTTTTTGATAATAAAATTTCTCAAAAATTCAATTTTACAATATGCCGCATTGTAAAAATTACTAAAACTTTACAATAGTGAAAATTTACATTTTTGAAATTTCTAGGGCCTTACATGTTGTTGAAGAATTTGTAAACAAATGATGCCTACAAGCTATTTGATAAAATGGGTTAATGAGAAACCGTATATAATTGAGTAGTTTGATTGTAGTTTGTGATTTGCTATGAGCAAGATGATATCCTAATGTAATAAAGTGCATGATTATGGATAATTATAAAGAGTATTAAGTCAAATAGCCTTATGATTTAGGCACTTGAGACATGTAAACTTACAAATGGATTGGGTTATGGTATTTGGTCATGGTATTTCATTTTGTGGGTAAGAAATTGTCATACAAATTAAATCATGATACAAATGATATATAAGATTCATATGTTATGTATAGGACCAATAGAGCATGGATTTGGGAAGCCAAACTTAAGAACATGACGAGTTGTGAAATGATCTCCATTAAGGTACATAGGCTCCCTTTTCTATTTGAATGTATGTATGAATGGGGATAGTAGTTATCCCATTGAATGTATCTGGGCATAGATGTTTTGGATGAGGGATAGTGGATATCCTAGATTTGTTTAAAGTTAACGTTTATCTTCTTTGTGACTATAAGATTGTAGGGGGATAATAAGTCTCCCTTGATTATATTGAATAGAATTCATGATTATCATGGTAGGATGTTTTTGAGTAAATGTAATGGGATAAGAACTATCCCATGATAGTGGTATTGTGTAATGTATTATACATGTATGAATGACTAAATGAGAAGGATAGAGTATCCCCCGCTAAAATCTAAAAGTATGTTTTATATTGTTGTGCCTTCATTGTATGAATTGATAGGGAAAGTATAATTCTCTATTGTGATGTTGTGAATGGGTGGTAAAGATGTGATAAGTGATATCCAAGGGTTGTGTAGGTGGCATGATATATTATATGACTGTATGGTTTATCAGCTTAGTGAGGATTAAAGCCTCATGAGTCTAATGATGATGTGAGTGTATGGTTATGTTTTACTCATGTTCTGGGTTAGAAAATGTTGTTTTTGATTAATTTTGAATTTTCTTTTTATGGTTTTATATCTCAACCTACTTATTGGGTTGCTCGAACTCATGACTTCTTATTTAACTTTTTAGCTGATAGGTTAGGTAAAGAATTCCAACTATGGGTTGGAACTGGATGAGTAAAGGACAAAGACATTTCTTCTTATAGTATGATCTAATAGGATAAGAATCCTAGTATGGCTTGTATGATTGTAAATTTATTATGTATGTATGTAATTATGTTTAAAGATTCTAAATGATGTATACTTAAATATAATGGCATATCATAATTCAATAATTATAATATGGTGATAAAAAGATACAATTTCCCTTAGATGTATTGCCATCATGATGGTTCTGATTTTGGGTAGACGAATGTGGGTGTTGGTATGGGTATGATTTAATTAGTTAATATTGATGTTTGTGATTATTTAAGATTGTGATATTAATTAATTAATGATTGTATAGGAGTATAATCTGATATTTGAGGGGAAACACTATCTGTTTCTCAGGAGGACTTAGTCTGATCCAAAAATATCACCCTAGTACCCCAACCTAGAAGTGGGGGAATTGTGATGAATTATAGTGTAATGGTGAGGAAATATCGTGGAAATAGCCTCAGGAGGTAGGGCGTGATAGATATCCACTATCCTCATCCATTCATACATGCCTATATACAAATATGGGATAATTACTATCCCCATCCAACAATATAAAAAAGGAATACTTACCTGACTGAAGAACCATAGCATCACACAAGCACAAGTCTTCACATTCCTTAACTCCAAGTCCATGCTCAATTGACCCACATGTACACAATTCCATTCACTTACAAAGACAAATTTAACCAATTCATCCCAAGCCAATGAATTACACACTCTCTAGATACTATAATTGGTCAATTAATAAGTATATATACCTCTTAAGTTCATATCTGCACTTTAATATTAGCCACAAAACCAGACTATAATATGATTAGTCCATCACATCACTTTCTTCATGGAAGCATTTCATCAAATAGGTGGTAAGCACTATTTAAATTACTCGTTCTAAACAAGGAGTCTCGAAGAACCTTACTTTCCTACAACATTCATTTTGTAATAAACATGATAAACATGTAAACATCCTGAAAACAAGTCAATAAAGCCCCTAATTCAATCAATTAATGTTTAGACACTTGATACACAAAAATCCCTTTTTAACCTCTAATTGGGTGATTGTCCAAAATCAAATTTCTCACCATCAAAAAAGCCCTTAAACACTATAATTAATGAATTAATCATTTTCCCCATGATTCCACACATAATTCATACCGTTTTTCCCAAATTTCATTCTTCATGAATTATTCAGAACCCTAGAAAAGCACAAATTCATAAAATAGGTTGGTTAAAACCAACTTACCATCAATTTTGTGCATGGCTTCCACCATAAAAATAGAAACCGACCCTAAATCTTCAAGAATTCACCATAAATTGCATCAAGATAGATTTCCTGCTTTCTTTCATCACCCAAACAAAAGGAAATTGGGTTTCGATATGAGATCAGGGGATTATACATCTTGACAAGGAAATTTTCTATCTAAAATGATAAGAAATCCATGTCTAAGGGATTGGGTTTTAAGGTTAGGGTGTGGGGAAGAAGAAAAAAATGGAATGGGGCTAAAAATGGAATGGAACAATGTTAAAAAGTTGACTCGCCACCGTGGTGTCCCAACTGTTAGATGCCACCTTCCAATTTCTCTTTTGAAGTGGCATTGTAGCCCTTGCTTTTCCTTCCTTTTTGCATTGTTTCCTCTCCACTTGGCTCATTTCTCCTCATACCTTTTTGGGCCATGATTTTCCCACATATTATGGAAATAAAATGGATGAAAATATTTCCTCAATAACCGAGAATCAAGTTATATAACCATTCACATATGCTTTCAATTGGCACAATTTCCTTTAACTCATGTACAGATCATTCATACTTGAATTATTTTATTTCAAAGTAACTTTCTTCGCCTCAATTCTTCATTATAAGTAAATAAGAGAAATTTACCCCCTTTTTCAACACCCTGGGTGATACAGTTTCCTATTGGAGATAAGATCTAAGTGGCTAATCTGCTAACTGTTGTGCATATCTCATGGTTCCTTAACAATACAATTTGATATAATCTATTTTGATATTTGTATAGCCAAAATAATTTTACGTTTCATATAAAATATTTCAAAATCTATTTTATATTTTATAATATACATATTATATATCATATATTGTGTATATTATATAATATTTTTTAAAATTTATTATTTCATACAAGAAGAGATAGTCATTCATGTCAGAGATGATTTATAACTTGGTTGGTAGTTAAATATTATTTTTTCCAAACATATTTATACATTATATATTTTATAAAATCTTGTATATTTACTTTAATATATTTTATGCGAAATAGATATTTAGTTTATATATAGCATACATGATATCTATATATAAGAAATTTTATATATTTCATATATATAGTATAATGTATTATAATGCATATGTTAAATAAATTATATATTTTGCAAATATTCAATTTATATATATACATGATATTTATGTGAGATTCAAACATATTTGCTCAAAATGCAGTTGTGCTTGCCTAGATGCAAATATCCATAGTTGTGCCTACCTATGCTGTAAATTTTCAATGGGTATCTTTTTTATTTTATTTTATTTTGTTTTATTTTTGAAATGCAAAACCCAATTTAGATCAAGCTTTCAGGACCATGGATTGTGCTTTAGAATTTGAAGCTAAGCACCCAAGAAAGGAAGAAGAATCGCATTAAGACCTTTGGAAGAGCTTTTGAGCATGATAGACATGAGGCCAAACAGGCCCTTATCATTAGCTATATGTGCTGGTAGGTTCATTAAATAGCTTGAGATAAAAAATGCCTTTCTTCATGGACATTTAAATAAGGTAGTGTACATAAATAACCTCCTATTTTTTCTAATTTAACTCCTATTAATTATGTATGTTGGCTAAAAATCTCATTTATTATAACTCAAGCCTATTTCTCAATTGATGGTTCAAATTATAATACCTCGCAAGTGCATGATTGTATAGCAGTACAGTGTGTGTGTGTGAGCAAAGGGTCAATCCCACAGAGAATGACAAACTAATCTAATTAAATTAAGTTACTGATTAAAACTAACTTTAAAAAGATGGATTGTTGGTTTAACTAATAAGAATAATAAACTAAAGAAATAATCAAAAATCTAGGGCTATAAAATAATCTACGATGAATCTTAAGTGGCAAAGGTCTAGGGTTCAGATTTCACCTTTTAATGACTCCCCTTGCTATTTGGATATTGGATTCAATGCTTACTTGGGTTTGTTCTTTCTATGATATGATTATTACCATTTGGTGTGGGGGTTTAAAATAAGCACTTTCACTCATTCCAATTACCTATGGTGTGTAATATAATTGAGGTGAAAACCCATTATGATCAATAACTATGAACCAAGTAAAATAGTTGAGCATTAGGTGTGCGCCTTAACCTTCTACTTTTCTCATTCGAGGAAGCTCATGGTTGTGCGTTAGATGTGCGCCTTAACCATGCATAGACAATCAATAAGATTTATGAAACTGGTGATCAAGCAATCACACAAATCAAAGGATTCAAATAAAACCCATGAATAAAAACACAGACTTGCATTAAATAATCAATAATCCAAATAACAAGGTTCATCAAAAAGTGCTACATCTTCACCCTAGAAAGAAGGAATTAGTTTATGAAGAAAATAAAAGATAGTCCCTTTATGAAGATCATCATACTATAATTAGCCTTCTTGAATTGTCTTCGCTCTTCTTGAATCCTCCTTCATTGCTCCACAAAATCTCCTAAAAGTAACTTCTAAGAAAACCCTAGAACTCTTCTTAGAAGTTCTCTCAAAAACTACTAAAAATAGGCCCTAAAAATGTAACTTTTTTGCATGTTAAAATAATATTAAAAAAATTAACATTCTATGGTTTGATCAGCCACCTGGCACCGGTGGTGCCAACATGCTGGTCAATTTCCCTTGCCGCTTCAGCTTGGCTCCTTTGCTGCTTCGTTTGCCTTCCATCATTGCTTGTTGTTCCATATTTTCTTGCTTTCTCTCCTTGTATCTACTCTTCTAATAACCTAAACATAAAATAAAAACATGTGAAATTGGCATTAAACTAATTAAAGATTGCATGGAATTAAGCCTGAAAATGCAAACTATAAGTAACTAAAATTCACTCATCAAATACCCCAAAACTTAAATCCTTGCTTTTCCTTAAGCAAAATTAGCAACCAGACTAGTGAAACAATTAGAATAACCTCTCTCTCAAGTAATCAAATACATGCCAGACAAATTACACATATACACATAATTTAGAATTTAGTCAAAAACAATTTCAACATAATTACATGAAACTCATACATCATCAATCCTGTCATGAAGTGAAATTTGTGGATGTGTGTGTTATGTTACTCTTTTGCTCCATGCATACTTGTCAACTTACAATAATTGAACTAATGATTCTAATGATTTTCACAAGACAAATCTTAAACTTGCTTTTCATAATCCCTCTTCACTAATGTAAAAACTCTTATTCACTTAGATCAATAGGTCTTCGCTAAGCTCGTTAATAAGGCCTTTGGTTTGGCTAACAAATAAAGGAAGCAATGATCAACAAAATAAGAGACATAATAAACTTGCACAAGATTGCTCACTCTCTTAACTTTTGTTCGGATTTTCTCTATTTTCCTTAATTTAGGGCTATATTACTATCACACCCCCAAACTTGTTTTCTTTTTAATTCTTGGGATGTGATCCTCTCATTCAAAATATAATTCTTCACTTTAGTTATTTTTCTTTTATCCCTTATTTTCTTTTTCTATCATAGCATACTTAACTTTTCACACCCCCAAACTTATCTTCTTTTGCTTCATTCCTACCTATAAACAACCATAAACATAAAATATGTCTCTTAATAGGTACACATGTTTTTCAAGTGAAATAGGTTTGGATAATGAGGCTAAACAAGAAAATTTGAATGTTGGTTTTTCAAATGCCTTGCACCTGCCATTCTTTCATTAAGCTCAATGGGGATACTAGTGACCTAATTGTACTAGGTTAGCTTGAAAGGCTCAAACTAATCAAAGAATGCCTAAATCACTTCCAAGTAAACATGTTGTCGAGGATTTCACCTTGAGGGATACTCAAACAAGTTCTAACATGCTTGTTGTAATCAAAATAAGTCAATGAGTTCACACTATTGTCAGCTAATTTGTATATACTTTGCATGATTATAACATTATGTGCATGAAAATTTCCACTGTCATGAGGAAGAAAGATTTATCACAAGAATCAATGAGATTTATCACAAGAATCAATGAATCACAAGGTGGTGCATCTCCTTTCTTCTAAATCATGTGCAATGGTAATCAAAAACTCAGTATATGTTACTAATCATTAAGAGAAAATCATCACTCTAACCAATTCAATTTCAGCATGTTAGCACAATTGCTCTTGGATTTTCTCAGCTAAGTTTTCAAAAGTGCAGTTTATCAAAATTATACCTAAATTTGAAAAAATTTGCCCAACACTAATTGCACAAAATGCACTTGAATGTAAAACACCCCCTACTTAAACTTCACTTTATTCTCAATGTGAAATAATGAAAGAAGTTTAAGATCAAGGGCTTCCTTGAATAAAGTGCATTCCCACTCTCTTCTTCTGGAGCAAGCTTGGCATCATTAATTTTAGTACTTGGAAGAGCATCTGCAATCCTCAAAAATTAGACTTCCTCCTTTTATAAAACACATAGAACTAGAAATTAAAAATAATCTATCTTAGTAGTAAATAAAATATGCAAACCACTAAGCTAAATGACAAGAAAATAAAGAAAGTTCAGAAAATGCTTGGGTTGCCTCCTAAAAAGCTCTTGATTTAAAGTCTCAGGCCGACTATGGACTTCCATCTTCGAATTGAAATTTGGATTTTCGATATTCTGGCTCCTTGAAGCTTGGTAGTGGCTTGGAAAATGATAGTGCTCTCAAAACATTATTGAATGATGAGTATCTTCTAATTCTTCACCTTCAACTTGTGTTGCTTTAACTGTGTTTAAGGGCTCTCTTAAAAATTCCTTAGTGCTTCCATCCACTCCCTCTAACTTGGAGCCACTCTTGTTATCATTGGATAGCTCCATCTCCTTGAAAGTATCAAACTTCATAATATGATCTTGAAGTTGCACTGGATTTTCCTTTTCAATACCTACAAAAGATGAAGAAATAACCACTAGAAAGAATGAATTATTGCCTACAGATGCATACCTTAAAGAATGAGGCAATTGCTCCAGTTTAGATTTTTCTTTGATCTCCTCCTTTTCTGAGCCTTCATTAGAATTTTAAATCATCTTACCAAAATTTTCTTGTGGGAAAACATCTAAACCCAAAATTTGCTTATTGCCATGGCAAGGTTTTTTAACAACTTTGTTCTGCAACATACGCCCAGGAAATAGGATAGGTGGATCATAAGGTAGTGGTGGCTTGTAGTTGAGTGGAGGATTAAGTATTGGAAACACAACTCTCCTAGAAGTCACCTCCTCCTCATCATCTAAAAAAATATCAGAATCATTAATCACATCACCAACTTTATCATCTATTACCTTACCACCTCTAATTGTTGTGATTGCTTTCACTTGTTCGGGCTAACTTGATAGCTTTCTATATGTGTCACTTTGCATAGCCTCTACTATTCGCTCCAACTGAATCTCCATCTTTTTCATGGTTGTCTATTTGTTATCAAAACTTGATTCAGTATTTTAGAACCCTATTTCAGCATCCTAGGACCAAGTTTGGGTTGCCTCGATAAGACTTTGCAATGTCTTTTCTCGAGTTGGCTTTATTGGTTGAACATAAGTTCCAGCTTGAATTAGATTCAAATTAATGTTTCATAAAAAATTGGAATGACTACTCCAACCATAATATGGATCATCATGGGGTGGTTATTTGTAGAAATTCTTCGCATTGGCTTATCTAGAGGATTCTGGAAAACTCATGGGCAACATCCTCTACATCTGCTTAGCAAGCTCTAACTTAAGTTCTTCAAAGTGTTCTCCCTCCAATTCTTCTTTCTTGCATTCACAGCTCAGCAAAAACCAAAGAAAGAAGAAGTCAAAACTTTATATATAATTATATATAAAAATAAAAAGAAAAATTATAACTAAACCTAATTAAATCAATTTGGAACCATTCTCCATCAACAGTGCCAAAAAATTGATGGTTCAAATTATAATACCTCACAAGTACATGATTGTATAGCAGTATAGTGTGCCTAAGCAAGAGTCAATCCCATAGAGAATTAACCCATCAATACAAGTGTTTATGTAGTCATCACATAGTTTGATGGGTTGTCTATTGTTAGTAACAGACAGATGCAGGCAAATTATCCTTTCTAATGCTTTCTTTTCTAGATTGTCTATTGAACTATAAAAGTAAGGATGACTTGTTTCTTCAGCACATTGTCTGTCGAGTTTTCTATTATAAGTGGTAGACAGATTGTTGGAACACAGATGGATTTTCTTTATTGCTTCATCTAATGGGTTGTTTGTTATAAGTGATAGACTAAGCATTGAGGCACAAACGAATTTTCTTCATGGCTTCATCCTTGGGTTATCTGTGGTAGATAAAAGATGAGCTAAGGTGAACAAACAACTTTGCCAGATGAACTTTTTGCTCTGCCAGATGACCTTCGTTTCACCACTTTGTCTATTCATAGTAGATGATCATTAGCTTGATTATGATAGACCAAGTTTTTGCTCTATTATCAACCTTGGCTTCTCTGATTCGTCTGTTTATAATAGACAATTATTAGCTCACTTATGATAGATAAAGTCTTTGCTCTGCATTACGACCTTTCACTACTCTCGCTAGAGGATCTTCACTTCTCTGCCTTTGTCTATTGCCAACAGACAACCATTGGCTCAAGTATGGCTTGCTTGTAATAGATGAAGTCTATTGTATGCATACAACTTTGCATCCATTAGATATAATCTTCCAATTTGATAGACGAATGGAAATAAGTAAATCCTTTTCATTTATGCTTTCTCTATAACGACACTTCGTCTTTTGCTTCTTTACTTGCCTAAGCCTTGACTCCTTGGAATATCTTTTCTGTACTCATTTTTCGTAGGACCTGTAACTTGATTCTGCATACTAAAATCTTGACAAAAATTATTAGTACATAATCTTTAATCAAGTTTTATTTATTATTGAAACCATGCATTTATATACCAACACATCTAACCTTTAATAAAAGGTACTTCGAACCCTTTGGGTAAGGGTTCCTCCTGTATTTTGCTTATAAAAGGTGGTCATCAAATCTTTCCTCCAAAGTTGACCTTATTTCCTACTAACCTCTTTCCTCTAGGAATTTATAAGCTTCTGTTTAGATTTAGGATTGGGCTTCCTGATCACCTTGTCATTGCATAGCCATCTATGGTCTGTTCTTTAGTTGTAGCTATCTCTTAGCATTTGAGGAAGAGGTAGGTTGGTTAGGTTTTACTTCATCTTGATTTTCTCTAACTCTTTTTTGCTCCTAAATGAGTTTGCTTCGCTAGTGGTTGGTGGTGTGTCTAGCTATAGCTAGCGGTTGATCAGGTGGAAGCTTTCCATAAGACATTGAATGCCTCTAGTTGAAGTTGACTACTGATCAAGAGGGAGGTTCTTCCTCTAATGTTGTTGGTAGCATAAAAGAAACAATCGCTTGAGCATCTCCTTTTAGTCCTACTATTGTTACATCATCTACTACATCATGAGCTGATTAGTTTGTAGTATCTGCTCCATATAGGCATCAATTTAGGAAGTAGCAGAGGTTTGGACCCTATTTACACTTTGATCAAAGGTGCAAAGTAAATCACCTCTAGGGGGAGGTGCCCCTCGGCTTGTTCCAATATTGTTAGGATTGGTGGAATGCTCCTTTGTCATGGCTATTAACGAATTTCATTCCCATAGATAGTGCTAATGTTTGGGTCTAATCTTAATTTAAAAAATCCTACAAAGAGATCATACAAAATAAAAGTCATAGAGCATTGGGGGTGATCCTGGTGTAAATGCTCTTATGCTCAATTTAATAAGGAACTCTCCAAGAATAAAGAACTTATTGTGTATAGCTATGCATATCTATGTATTGATAGTTGAGCTTGGGTCATTGCACATGAGATGCAATGTTTTATGCGAGAATAATTCTAATTTCATAGGATTTTCTAATTAGAGTAAATCTTTGTTATCTCTAGAATTTTTGTAAGATTATGGGAGATCTAGCTTCCTAAAATTGTCTAAGAATTGGATATGGGAGATCAAGCTTCCTCTCACAGGTAGGCTCTTATGTGGCATCAAAGCTTACCGTGTCCTTCCCTTGACGAGTCCATGTTTGTGTTCTCTACCATAATGAAATTATTTAGTTTAAATTAAGTTCTTAGTTTTATAGCTCTTACTTCAATATAAATTTTAAATAATTTTGCAATAGTATTTTAAACTATATTTGATAAAAAACTAATTTAATGCTTAAGTGTATAAAATAAAATGAAATAAAGATATTAATATAATCTTTATATTTTTAATTAAATTTATCATAAATTAAAAATTATTTTTTCTAATGTAATTTATTGTAAGTAGTAACAATATTAAATAACATTGATCACATCATCTAATCTTAGTGCAAAATCACAAAATGTAAAATCCATTTTCATTCAGCTCATTGCCCACTATTAGCTCTTGCCACCTTAAGAGTGTAGTAGTGTCATGTTCGTATTGTTTGACTTTCTAGGTTGACTTTGCATAACCCTTCACAATTAACTTGTTGCCAAGAAAGCGCCCTATTAACAAGCTCTACAATAAAACCAAACATTATAACAACTAAAATTTTTAAATAGAGCTTACTAATTAGTAATATACACCCATGAAGGATAACCACTAGAGGGACAATTAATTCTAAAGGGATTAAGCAATAATTTTTAAGTACAAATTTATCCCTCACCTCTTGGGTTTTTGTCTAATCTTTGGGACTAACAAGTATTATCAAAGTAGACTACATAAACACTTATACTGATCTAATGGAAAATCCATCATCCTCATTTCAGTTAATCGCTGAGAGGCAATTATTGACTTGGCCACCCCTATTTAATGGAACTAACTTCTCTTACTGGAAGCTGAGGATGAAGATCATTATAGCCATTGATATGAAGTCTTGGAAGGCTATTAAAGATGAAATCACTCTTTCCACTACTGAAGTGGATGCATGGACCAAAGACAACGCCACCTCAGTCCAAAATAATACAAAGGTTATGAACTCCTTATTTTGTAGACTATCTTCATCTGAGTTTAATAGAGTATCCTCTTGCACTACTGCAAAAGGTATATGAGATAAATTAGTGTCTATTTATGAAGGATCCTCACAAGTCAAGGGAACTAGAAGAAATATGTTGATAGGAGAACTAGAAAACTTTAGGATAAAGGAAGGAGAAAGTATGTCAGAAATGTTGTTCATTTTTCTAAAGTTACTAACGCTTTGAAAGGTTTGGAAAAAGAAGTCACAACTCCGACCAAGTGATGAAGATACTAAGGGCGCTACCAGAATCATGGAACTAGAAGATCATAATAATAGAGGAAGTAAAGGACCTGAACTCTTCTGGTGGACGATCTTATTAGCTTACTAATGTCACACAAGCTAAACAAAGGCAAAGAAAAGTTTTGCTCTGAAAGTGACCAAAGAAATCAGCACTAATCTAGCATCATAATCTGAAGATGATATGGCCATGATAGTTAGAAATGTCAGAAAGTTTGCAAGAAGCAACAAAGGCAGCACCTTAAGGAGATAGCCTAGACACTAGAAGAAAATGTCTAAAAGAAAAAAGTATCTCCCTACATGCTATCAATGTGGAGGGATCAGACACATGTCTCCTAAGTGTCCCAATGAAAAAAAAGTAAATATGAACAAGAAGGATGAAAGAAAAGAAAAGAAACACTTCAAGAAGTCTTCAAGAAACCAAGCCAGAGGAATGTAGGTGAATAATGAAAACTCATCAGGGACAAGCTTGAGTGAGAAAGGTGATAATGAAGTTGAACACCTCATAAGAATATGTTGCATGGCCTAGATGGAGAATAAATCAACAGATCAAATCACCATCAAGGAGCAATGCACAATGGAGCTGGAGATAGAGTTAAGTCTCAAAGCTACATTTGGTAATGCATGGTTCATAAATATTGACTGCTCGAGACATACGACCAAAAATAAGAAACTATTCAAAGAATTGAACCCAATAAATGGAGGAAGTGTTGCATTTGGTAATAATGACAAAGGTCTCATCAAAGGAATAGGTAAAATTTATGGTTTATTTAATGCATGCATAGAAAATGTATTATATATAGAACTCAAGCATAATTTACTAAGTATCAGTCAATTATGTGACAAAGGTTACAAAGTTGTATTTGAACCATCTGCATATAATATATTTAGTATAGATAATGATCTACTATTTAGTAGAAATGATATGGAAAAATTTATCCAGTAAGTTAAATGATATTGTTGAAAAATGCTTAATTGCAATCAAAGATGATCCATGGGTATAACATAAAAGAATGGGACATATCAATATGTAAAATATCAGATCTTTATGGAGGAAGGATCTTGTGATTGGTCTACCAAAATTAAACTATAACAAAGATCAAATATGCAAATCATGTCAATTATCAAAACAGACCAAAGTATCCTTCCATCCTAAAAGTGACGTATCTACATCCAAACCTCTGAAGTATTGCACATGGATCTATTTGGACTGCTAGACATTGACATCCTTAGAGGAAAAAGATATGTATATGTGATAGTAGATGACTACTCTAGATTTGCATAGGTGATTCTCTTGACTAGCAAAGATGAAGCATTTTCCATCTTTTATAAATTTTCAAAGCTAGTTCAAAATGAGAAACAAATGTCGATTGTATCTATCTGTAATGATCATGGTGGTGAATTTGAGAATAAAAGATTTATTGATTTTTGTGATGAGAAAGGAATTCACCATAGTTTCTCATCCCCCAAAACTCCTCAACAAAATAGAGTCACGGAAAGAAAGAATTAGACAATTCAGAAAATTGCTAGAACCATGTTAAATGAAAGTAAATTGTCTAAAAGATTCTTGAGAGAAGCAGTTAGTACAGCTTGTCATGTGCTGAATAAGGTTACCATAAGAGCAATCTTAAAGAAAACCCCATATGAGCTTTGGAAAGGAAGGAAACTAAATATCTCATATTTTCATTCCTTTGGATGTTCATGTTATATGTTAAGCAATGGAAAAGATAAACTTAGAAAGCTTAATCCAAAAAGTGATGAAGTCATCTTTCTTGGTTACTCTTCTAACATTAGGGCATTTAGAGTTTACACTAAGAAAACACAGGTTATAGAAGAGTTTATACATGTTAAATTTGATGAAGCAAACGTAACTCTGAGAAAAGAGTGTGATAGTGATGCAAATGAAGCTGCAACAAATATGAAGAAGCTCAAATTAAAGGATCAAGAGGATGACACAAACTATGAAGACATTCAAAGTTTAGAAAATGAAGAAGAGGTAAGAGTAGGTAATGTTCCCTATCAACCTCCTACTGATTTGAGATTTATTAGTGCTCATCCTAGAAAACAAATCATAGGAAATATTTATGATCGTGTCAAAATGAGAAGATCTATGCAAAATGTATATGGTTATTATGCTTTAATTTCTACAATTGAACCAACCAAAATTTATCAAGATTTAAATAATGAAAATTAGATTATTGCAATGCAAGAAGAGCTTAACCAAGTTGAAAGGAATAAAGTATGAGAATTAGTTTCAAACCCACAGAATGTTATGTAATTCGAACTAAATGGGTATTCAAAAACAAACTAGATGAGAGTGGGTTAGTTGTAAGAAACAAAGTATGATTAGTTGCTAAGGGGTACTCCAAAGAAAAAGCAATTGACTTTGAAGAATCATATACTCCTGTAGCTAGATTAGAAGTCATTAGAATGCTACTCGCTTCTACATCCCATAAGAACTTCAAGTTATTTTAGATGGATGTAAATAGTGAATTTCTAAATAGATATTTAAGTGAAGAAGTGTATATAGAGTAACCCCCTAGTTTTGAAAATGATAATCAACCAGATCATGTCTATAAGCTCACCAAAGCATTATATGATTTGAGGCAAGCTCCAAGAGATTGGTATGAAAAGCTAAGCAAATTCTTAAGTGATCATAACTTCAAAAGAGGAAAAGTCGATACTACATTGTTTATCAAAACTATTGACAAGGATATCTTAACAGTTCAAATTTATGTAGATGATATTATATTTGGAGCTATTGATGAAAAACTCTATCAGGATTTTTCAAAGATCATGCAGGATAAATTTGAAATGAGTATGATGGGAGAATTGAACTACTTCCTTAGATTCCAAATCAAGCAAAGAGATGATGGAAACTACATTCATCAATCAAAATATACTAGAGAAATGCTGAAGAAGTTCAAAATGGAAGAAATTAAGGTAGCAAGCACTCTAATAAGCATGTCAAAAAGGCTAGACAAAGACAAAAAGGGTAAACTTGTAGATCAAAAATAAAATAGAAGTATGATTGGATCTCTTATTTACCTTACTGCATCTAGACCAGATAGTCTCTTTAGTGTATGCTTGTGTGCTAGATTTCAGTATAGTCTTAGAAAATCTCATCTTACTGTAATGAAACTAATTTTTAATTATCTGGTTGACACACTAAATCTAGGACTCTATTATCCTAAGGGAATTGGTTTTGAACTCATTGGATATTCAGATGCTAACTTTCAAGGATACAAAGTTGATAGAAGAAGTACTAGTGGAACTTGTCAATTTCTAGAAAATAGTCTAGTATCATGGTTCTCTGGAAAACAAACTTGTGTTGCTCTTTCTACAACAGAGGCCAAATATATAGCAGCTAAAAGTTATTGCACTCAATTATTATGGATGAAACAACAACTTTTCGAGTATGGACTGAGCTATCGAAACATACTAATCAAATGTGATAATACTAGTGCCATATGCTTGACAAAGAACCCTATTCTACATTTAAGAACCAAGCATATAAAAATTAGGCATCACTTTATTAGAGATCATGTAGAAAAATATAACATATTGTTGGGCCATGGAAAATCAAAGGGAGCCATCTAGCTGTAGCCGAGCAGCTGTCCGACCGATTGATGACA
>JAYJMB010001936.1:0-15942 GCA_036873735.1 Pouteria campechiana
GCAAAATGCCACCTCCCAAACCAGAGAAGAAAACAATAATAATAAATAAGAAGACAAATAACTCAACAAAGTCGGATGGGAAGCGAGACAGTGATGCGATCATGGCTGCCAAGACGGCTAGAGCACTGTCGTTGGGTCAGATAAAGCGGTTCACCAACGGGTGGGACACATTTTTGGATTTCAATTGGAAGGAATTTGTGGGGCCAATGAGGAGCACTGACATGGATACTACCACAACGAGGATAGAAATTTCAGCGATGAGGAGTTTGAGGAAGATAATGGGTTTTTTTCAGCGATTTTTTTTTTGTCTTTGTTGTTTGAATTGATACAGGGGTTTGTAATTTGTATGGTCATATACTCAATAGATGAAAATATTTCTTTTAGACCATTGATTTGTTTTGTAATTTTTGGGTTTTTATCTTTTAGTTGATTTTAATCTACTCTGTGGCTCTTTTCGGAAGCTCCATTTCAATTGAATGGCAAGATCTTTAATTCTGACAGGAGGAGCAACACCCAATCCACTCATGCAAATTAACGATAGCCCACATAGCATAGCTCCCAAAGTGGGATTGAAATTAAAAATTCAGATTGAGTTGGTCATTTCGAAAACTATATTTTCAAACTTGCATCTTCAGCAATGACTATGTCTGAAACTTAGGATATTAATGTATTTTGGACTTAGTGATAGATTTTGGACATGAATGTTGGTTTTTCGGACATGGAGTGAGATTTCGGACATGAAGGCTTGGTTTTTGTACATGGAGTGAAAACCCAACTCACTAAAAACTCACTCTATGTCTGAAAAGATCCTCCATCGTCAACCGCATGTCATGTCATGCATCACCATCATCATCAACGCGTTGGTGTGGGCACAACATGTTTAAAAATTTAAGTATCAAAGAGCTGTGCATCCTTTGAAGTTTGTACTCCTTCAGAGAAGGTGGCGAGCTGGCACGTGAAACATTGCAGTTGACATTTGGTGCTCACGCCCAAAATTGAAGGTGGGAACAACTAATTTGAGCATTTTTATTTTAATTGGATGATGGTATTTGGTGGACATGAGGTTCATGTCGAAAATTGGTTGTAGATTCATGGAGCTCAGTTGTTTGATGAATGCGTGATCATTATCATTTAAGTGGGCTATTTTAAATAAATTTCATTTGCGTTTGTTTATTTTTTTGATTTTATTAATATTCTTTCCTTGTATTTTTTATTTAGACTTTGATTTAGGTAATTTTGGACACAACAATTTGAGCAAAACTATAAAATTATATAATTTTTTCTACAAATGAATTCCACTTAATTAGGAGACTGATGATGGATCCACACACCCTGCTTGGGTTGGCCCCACGTAGAATTAAAATACCCTTATCGAAAAATTCTAATGATCGAGTTATGCAAAAAACATTAATCAATTCCATGCATGTCTCTTTTTTTACCACCATCTTTGCAATTTAGACCTAAATGGCCATGATTGTCTGGTCAAAACGTAGGTCACCTAAGTTAAATGGCACATCTACCATATGGTGGGTGGTGTATGATATATAACTTTAATTACGATATGGTGGTGCATCATCAACCTCATGTCATGGACTCGAGATTCGTGAGCAAGTTGAAAGTGGGCACAACGTTACATGTGTAAGGTCGAATACTCCAGAAACCTCCCAACACTGCCTTCCCTTCTCCAAATATTTGACTTGAACATGGAGTGAGGAGATTGACACGTGGTTCACACCGACATGTTGATGATGATGGTGATGTGTGACATGACATCAAGTTGATGATGGAGGATGTTTTTGGACATAGAGTGAGTTTTAAGGGAGTTGGGTTTTCACTCCATGTACGAAAACCAAGCCTCCATGTATGAAATCTCACTCCATGTCCAAAAACTCAGCATTCATGTCCAAAATTTGTCACTAAGTCCAAAATGCATTAATATCATAAGTTTTAGACATAGTCATTGCTGAAGATGCAAGTTCGAAAACATAGTTTTGGACATGACCAACTCAACTCCAGATTTTTTATTTTAATCCTGCTTTGTGAGCTATGCTATGTGGGGCTGTTAGTAATAGGCATGAGTGGATGAGGTGTTGCTCCTCCTGTCGGAATTAAAGATTTTGTCATTCAATTGAAATGGAACTTCTAAAAAGAGCCACAAAGTATATTGAAATCAACCAAAAGATAAAAACCCAAAATTGACACAACAAATCAATGGTCTAAAAGAAATATTTTCATCTATTAAGTATATGAGCATACAAATTATAAGCCCCTATATCAATTCAAACAATGACAACCTAAAAAAAGTTGGTGAAAAAAATCCATCATCTTCCTGAAACTCCTCATCGCTAAAATTTCTATCCTCGTCGTAGTAGTATCCATGTCGGTGCTCCTCCGTCGACCCCACAAATTCCTTCCAATCAAAATCCAAAAACGTGTCTCACTCACCGGTGAACCACTTCTTCATTTGACCCAACGACGATGCTCTAGCCGTCTTGGCAGCCACGGTCGCATCGCTGTCTCGCTTCCCATCAGACTTTGCTGAGATCCAACCATGCAAGATCTTATTTGTCTTCTTATTTGTTGCTATTGTTTTCTTCTCTGATTTGGGAGGTGGCGTTTTGTACTTGACCTTACAAATTTTTTGCTTGTTTGGGGAAGATAGGAAGCTGGTCAGGCCCAACGGGAGATGGAAAGTAGTCATGTCCATCTTTTCACTTCGTACATGAATGTTTCTGTTTTTCAAAGTCCACGACAAAAAAAATACCTTGGCTCCCTCCCTCACTCACAACCCACTCTCAACGGTCCAGATCTTGCCCGCTCCATCGAACAGCTCATACACCAGCTACACTGAAAATTTCAGTGTAGCCGGCTACACTGGATCATTCTCCATATATATATATATATATATATATAATTTGAGCGAATTTTGGGGATGCTACCAGCTTGAAACTGACCACTATAATTCGCGTCAAGTTGAACCCAATTTCAAAACCCAACTCCCAAAAAGGCTAAACTAAAATCTATAAACAGCGGGTTGGGTCAGGCAGGTTTCCAAGCAACCCATCCTAAGTTGCACCCCTACATATAAGGAAAATTATATTTGTTCCTTGCTACAAGTCCTAAATTCAAATCATCCGCCCATTGGAATTGCCCCTTTGCCCAGGGGTCACCTTTCCCCGCGCTTGACTAACACTGTGTATCAGGCAAAGCACATGGCTCTAACGGTAGGTGGAGTTCACATATCTTATTACTTAATCCGAGCCTTTTGTTTTTTATTTCTAAATTTAATCACATGAAGAGAACAATAAGAGGATGATCATTTATATAGGCGGCAAAGGTAGAAAAAAAAAACCAAAATATAGCTTACAAGAGTATTAAATTAGAATATTTTTATTAATTTCAAAATTTATGTCAATTTTACATCCAATGTATAAATTTGATTGATAATATAAAAGATAATATGTCTAAGATGCACTTTTTAAATCTCAATGATGTAGCAAATCAATTAGTTTGACAATGTATAAAATCAATGTTAGTATTTTTTTTTTCTCTAGAATCATTAAGTTGGAAGAAAAGGCTAATGAACGGTCTAGATTTTGACCCAAATTTTCATATCCGACTCCATCTAGTTCCGTCAACGCAGGGACTGCGCCAGCTATGAGGCTGCTTGATCTTAGCTGCTCATCAAGCTTAGCAGATGAGGAGTGCAATCTTCACGGAACAATGACCGTTAATAATATAGACCTCATTTATATCAATACACGTGCAACGGGTGATGTTTCAGTACTTCTTTGGCAATGCCGCTGCTGCGATGTTCATTTTCCTTTCACAGTCGCGCGACTCATGATTTCAAATCCCGGGGGCAGTAACCACGGGAACTGTCGTCACAGGTTTAATTTACTCAATTTTTATGAAAAAAAAGGAAAAAAAACTGTGCATGTGCACAACCTGTCACGTGCATAAAATGGACGAACGTCAATAAAAAAATTTTAAGGCCAAAATAGATTTCTTTTGCATAACAAAAAATTGAGGTATTTTCATCATTACAAGCTAAACGTTAATAATTTCATACATCCAACGAAACCTTACCTAGGCTGACATTCTTCGGTATATCATTTTCCATGGGAGCGCGCACGGCAAGGATCGGTGCCCGCAAACAAACCATTCAATCCGTCGTAGCATCTTCGCTAATTATTTACGAAACCGAAAGAAAAGGAAAACTCAAGCGTCCAGTGAGCCCCAATTCTAATTTGCTGTTATGGGTGAGTAAGGTCGGTTTGAGGGTCAAGGCAAAACATTCCACCCGATTCAACATATGTAAGGGTTGAAAATCCAACCTAACCCGGTGCCCCTGTTTGGTGTGTTTCGATGAATGAAGATGGCATTTGAAAAGCGGTGTAATAGCCGACTATTTTTCTCCTATGTTAAAAGTTTTATTTTGTCGTTGTCATTATTAATATTTTTCAATCTTTAATTTGATATTTTTATTTAATAAATATAATTATTTTATTTTAAGTACTTACTTTATAGCTGCTACCCACGTTACATTTCCTTTACATTTTACAGTCCAACAAGATTCATTCTATTTAAATAGCTGAAATTGGGGGAAATAACAGATTGAAGCGGCTCATACCTTCACCCAAGCCCTACTCCCATCACAAGTTACGGATTAGCGGGCTGAAAAATCAAGCTCGATCAGCTGTGACTTGTCGGTTACTTTAATTTCATACCCCCAATTTGCGAAAGTTTCGTCAAAATCTCGTTTCCCGCCCCCTGACAAGCGTTTTCCATGACTTTTGTGGTAGTCCATGGCCCCACCTGCTGAAACATCAAGACCTCACGCACATGCTCTACCATGGCACGTGCGCACGTGAGACGCAGCATCCCCATGCCGCGACCCTTCCTATGTGTAACCTCTGGTTCTTCGAACCCTCTCACTCTCAAAGCCAACCAAAAAACCCAGACAAAGAAAGGAAAGAAGAGAGAGAACAGAAAAAGTGTTTCAGTTTTCAGAGAGAGAGGGAGCCACTGTCTGCAGCAGCAGCAATCGACGGTGGATATTCCATCCCAACCATCTGGCATTCACCATGAAGGACCACCGCCATTTCTTCTTCTTCGTCTTCGTCGTCCTCTTCCTCGCGTTCTTCCTCTCCTGTGCCGAATCTGAGCCGCATTGGCTTCCCGCCACCGCCACGTGGTACGGCAGCCCCGACGGCGACGGCAGCGATGGTAGGACCCACTTCTCTGACCCAATGTCGTATCTCCCTATACGTGTAGACATGCATTCTAGCTTTAAGTATTGGAAAGTATGCATTCATGTATGTACAAGCATTGCGGGTTGAATTGAATGAATTTGTGCATGCATTGTGCGAATTCCCATGTATTTACTCCGAAGGTCATTCCTGCCGCCTTCTTTGATCTGTTTTTCTTCACTTAGTTCGGCCAATTTAGACGGTCCAATGTCTGACGATGCATGTATTCCTATGGTTTATGTGCACGATTACATTTCTACTTAATTGGGCGCGTACGCATGAGTACCTAGACTGTTGTTTGCTGCCATTTTCTGAATTCACTTTACGCTCCAACATTCTTTGTTTTTGGGTCTTTGCAGTGCATAGCATTATGGATAGAGAGTATGGTAGATCTGTTTGACTATCGCATACATTACATTTCAGCATCTTTCCCTTGCTTCCTGCTGCTTTATTTTGGTATGCCGATCATCGCCTTCGCTACTGTGTATGTCGTGTATGGGTTTCTGTATATGCATACATACATAAGTACTCGCACATGCATGTACTGTAATCGTACTCCGTGTCTGGCGGGCGTGTCAGATTCCGCCGCGCTTTTTAGCCGTTGTAAACATTCTATGTTCACATGCACCATGGCTATGCGAAATGGTCGATGCTTGCATTCTCAGCGCGTGGGATTTCTTAAACACCCCCCTCGCTTGTCTCACATTTCGACACATATGAGTCGTCCATCTCCAAACTACACTTTTATAGATTATAAGATAAAAATAGAGTTTTAAGAAATACTTTCCCACTCACAATTTACAAATGCATTACGTCAGGCATTTTTAGGAATTAGTCGTCATATATCATATTTTAACGGTAGATTACGTGAAAATTTAGAACCCCACGCTGTGCAAATGAAAATGACAGTAAAACATTTTTAAATCCACGACATGCGCATATGTTTTGATGTGTCTACGCGCTCGCATGTAGCAAGGTGTCATAAGGTGGCATGTGAATGTGCATGGATTTTATGCATCCACTTCGACTCTCGACGCACGCGACTCTCATGGTTGGCACGCTGTATGAGTGCAAGTGGCTGTGGGTGGTTAGTTAGCGAGGTCCTACCCCACCTCCATTTTTAGCCGTTGTAGCTATCTTGTAGCATGTTGACATAGCATTCTCATGCATATACATGGAGGCATGTTGGTTGGTTGGTGGGTCCGCGAAACAGTTGGTTAACATGCAGCCATGTGCACACCAAGTGGGTGGGCCCCAGAGAATTCCAACCGTTGGATTTGTAATTGGTTGTGGATGATGCAGGTGGGGCATGTGGGTATGGGTCTTTGGTGGACGTGCGGCCGTTTAGGGCACGTGTGGGTGCGGTGAGCCCAGTGCTGTTCAAGGATGGAGAAGGGTGCGGAGCATGCTACAAGGTGAGGTGTCTGGACAAAAGCATCTGCAGCAGAAGGGCCGTTACTGTTATTGTTGTGGACGAGTGCCCAGGTGGATATTGTGCTAATGGCCGTACGCATTTCGATCTCAGTGGGGCCGCCTTTGGACGGATGGCCATCTCTGGTGAGGGCTCGCAGCTCAGGAATCGAGGCGAGATCTCCGTCATCTATCGGAGGTAAGATAAATTTATGAAAAAGAAATTTATTGATTTGTCCTCCCAATTTCTCATCAATTATTCATTAGTCCAGTGTAGCACCTGGTTGGCTCCCCAATTTTCATGCCTGAGTTCTATCCAAACCGTCCATGCATGTCGTACGATATAAATAATGAACCTGATCCACGCATCACTTGGTAGATACATGGATATAGATAAGAATTCTAAGAATTTGTATTTGAGGTACTTGATGTCGGTGGTGTTTGGTTGGGGAAAAGAGATGAAAAGGGTAGGATGGAAACTTAAAACAGAGAGAAGTAATGATTTGAAATACAGGCATGGAGGAGCAAAAATAGGGTTGTTGTGGTTGTTACATGGCGAATCAATACTATCGAGACGGAAATTTGATGTAAATAAAATTTTCTATTTGGGAACCAAAATGATGAGCTTTATTAAGATTATTCGTTTTATTTTTTCACTGTTGTCGTAACATACCACAACCCATCTTCGATCTTGAGAATTATTTCTTTAATGCCAGCTAGCTTACTTCTTTGGAATGTGATTAGGAAGAGAAAATTCTCTTATCTTCTCTTTGTTTTATGAGACATTTACCTACTTAATCTTATTTTTATAATTAACTTATCTCTTTTCATTAGGAAGTTCGTCATTTGCATGATAGAGTTCTTCTATTTTATCTTCATATATTATTTCACTCATATTATTTTTACTTTATTGACCTCATTTTCATATATTTCATGTTCCCGTAAAATTGGAAAAAATGGGGAAGAAAATTTCTTGCTCTTCTTGTTTTTAATAATACATTTAAGTATCTTACTTAATTTTAGTTTTTCATGACTAATTTTTCATCACTATCCTTCTTTTTCACAAAAGAGTATCTATTTTTTATCTACTATTTGATTGGCATTATTTTCCGCAATGATACTTTAAACCCACTAGGTTCATCTTTTCTGGTTCATCTCCTGTTCTCTGCTTACGTCTGTTTTGCTAGCACTTTGACCATTCCAATCCCTTAAATGTTGATCTCACTATGCTAGATGAACTGTGTTTACTAAGAGTCTGAAAAGTGGTTTGGCCAGGAGAAGACGCCCAATGTTTACCTGCATGGAAGAACGGTTAATTCATGTATAATGTAGTTGGATGGGCTCCTCTTAGTAGTGTTATCAGAACCAAACAGGTGGTTGAATCTGTCAAGCTTCCAGCTCATGGTCCAACCCAATGTTTAGAAAATTAGAGCGTAGGTTGAACCGTTAGAGTGTCTGGTAGAGTGTCTGTTGACCCAATGACGTTAGCATGGTATAATTATGATGCAATAATTATTTTACTTAATTAATTTCTTTTAAAATAAAAGAATATATGACTTGAAATGCATAGATAACCATCTAAGATAAATGATGTAATTGTAAGAAAATTCAACACATATGTATCAAATTAATCAAAATATCATAATTAAAATAATGCAAAAATAAGAAATTACTAACTTCAATGGCTTAAAAATCTTGGCTTGATTCAACACTTCAAAGTCCAATATTTCCTCTTCCTTTATGCTCATTGAAATTCTGAAATAGAAATATATCTTAAAAACAAAATAAATAAATGTATTACTAATCTCATCATTCATCTAAAATGAAATATGAAGGCATTAATAAGAGTTTAAAATGATCCCAAATATAACCATGAAAGTCAACCAATTAAACATTACATATGTCTAAAATTACATCAAACCATACTAGTTTCAGTTCATCAAATCATCACAAAAAGTATAAAATCATCACAATTGCCAAAAAAGATTCAAGTATCATAGCGTCGTTTGGCTGTGCAAGTCACGCGCACGCAGCTCACATGAAACATTGGTTGTCTAATTCCATGTAGCACATGCACATTTGGCTCACGTGTAGAAGATCTTGATAATTCATTTAGTACTGTAATAGGACGAATCAAATATCAAACAGTTTTATCTATCCGTTCAATCTAGCTAGAGATTGGATTCCTATCATCAATTGAATTATCTTAACCATATGCTTCCATAAAAATAACTTTTTTCATGACTAATTACGAGAGAAAATCTCATGGAAAGATGAGATCTTGCACGTGTAAATAGAGTAGAGCTTTTATTGCGAGGAAACGGCCGGAGTCTCAAGCGACAAAGTATGAGGAGGTTAAGACATTTCAAGGGTGGAACTGGGAATACCCACATGTCACGAGAGTTGGAAAAAACGTCCCATGCTACATTTGTAGGGAGGGAGCCGGCGGCACGCTGGTCAGGCAGGGGGTGAGCGGTGGTTGTGGCGAGAGTCGGGGGTGTGAGAGAGAGAGAGAGAGAGAGAGAGAGAGAGAGAGAGAGAGAGAGAGAGAGAGAGAGAGAGGGACTAATATGGATACCTGATCGGCTGGTAGTGGCGACATTTGGCATTGGCAGCAGGAGAGAAGGCCGTCACGGTCATGCACGAGCACGAGGAGGAGGAGGCACGCAGGGCATGCGATTTGGGGGGAAATTGGAAATGAGAAAAACTTTCCCCCCTTTCCACTTTTCTCTCGTTCGAGCGGGCGTCCACGGGCATGCATGCGTGGCTTTTTCTTTTTTCTTTCTAAATGAAGGAACCGACGGTTCAACGGTTCCCAGTTCAATGTTCGAATTAGCAGAACCGGCCAGTTCTAATGCATTAAACCGGTGGCCGGGGTGAACTGGACTAGTGCTATGGCCAGTTCCCGGTCCGGTCGGGTTTTCTAAACATTGTTCTGACCGGTTCAATCAACTAGCTCAACCAAATGAACATTTTTTTTATTGTTTTAAAAATTTTAAAAAAATTTAAATCATAGATATTAATCTAAATATATAATTTTTTTATTATAATTCTATATTACTTTAATTTATTATTTTTTATCAAAAATATTAAAAGAAAGAAAATTTATCATTGAATCAAACCGGAGGCTAGTTGACAGTTGAATCGGTTGGACCGATCCGGTCCGATCTGATGATGCTGATAATACGGCCTTTTAAAGATGAAAATGATGTCATGGTCAAACTCCTAAAATACAGTTTTTTGGGGCCTGTGATTGATGATGGTCAAAGTTTTCAGTGGCTTCTGAGCCTCCCAAAAAAGCATCCACGCATCTTCATACATTTCTTTGATAATATTCATATTCCAGTCTGATCATTTCCATTTTTTTAAACCTAAAATATTACTTTGTCGGGAGAAATGTTGTTACGCATCACTTTTAGGCACATATGGAAATGTGCGACAGTTGTGAAATTGGACAATTCAGTCCATCTTATAGAAATGTTTGCTCCTGCACTTGAAATTTTCACTTTGTGACGGAACGCCTATGTAAAAATCTCCTTTGTCTGTTGTTGCAGGACTCCATGCAAATATAGGGGGAAGAACATTGCTTTTCGTGTGAATGAAGGGTCAACTGATTATTGGCTGTCCCTTCTGGTGGAGTTTGAAGATGGCGATGGAGATATAGGATCCATGCACATAAAACCAGTAATTCTCTCTCTCTGTCTCATCTCTGTTTCTCCTAATTTTCTAAACAACATTTACTGCTCTGACTTTAATCCTCAGCATGCATTTGAACTAACGAACATGTATTTGCATGAGTTTCATATATCGTTGCAATCAGAAGAGAATATTTTGCAGTTGGCGATTGAGATTAAACTTTGCACCACTTTCTTCATACATCCTCATGCATTTTAATTCAATAGAGTCTAGGCAATGCACTCATCAGGCAGGCGTTGCTGTTTGAAAACCATGAGGAGTTTAAATCAAACCTCTCATTATGTTTAAACACGTCTTGCATGATATGATTTGATAAGGTTTTGTTTGTAACCATTAAGTGTGCAAGTTGGGTGGGGTTTAACCTAAACTTTATTGATACAACTGAATGTTGTTAGGTTTGGAATGGCATTTTTCAGATTTGGGCTGAGATATTTAAGGTTGACTTTAAAATTACGTTAATTGGATTGAGGCCTTGGGAAACCTGACTGGAACTTTGATATGATTTTGTGTAATTCTAGTTATAATGTGCATCACATCTTTGTCCTAATGCTTATATTAATTTAGTTAATGTTTACCAATAAAACTGAAAAATCATATCGCAAAATTTTACTACAGTATAAATGTGGTGTAAAATGAGAGATAAATGACTTTTCTTTTACAGATGACAAAAATTTAGGTATGTATTCAAATAACTAGCGTTGCCATCATTCAATTTGACCAAAATTTATCATATAATTCTAATTTATGAAGACAATTAAAGGTTTATTGATTTTACAGTTAACACTCTATGAAGATATTATATGAAATTCTTAGAAATTAATATGAATTGTCAAGCTACATTTGTTAGGAAATTTATTCGAATTGTCAAACTACATTTGATAGGATTGAATTAGAGATTTATAAATAAGTTTGGATTAGGGTTGAGTTAACCTAAACCTGATGCAGGACAACCCAGGTTACACCTGTGATGCAAATTGAGTTGTCCATCCTCTGGGCCCAGTCAAGACAAGCTGTTTAAATGTTAACACCTAACTCGATCCAAACTTTTATGCTCTGAAAGCCCTGAGGTAAATATTGGAGGAGTTGAACTTCCAAAATAGTTTTAGGAAATGATCAGTGGTCAAAATCACTAGCTTTCACTCACAACAGTAACCTGTAATGGTGTCCGATGGTCACACTGGGGCCATTTCGGCAAGCTGGTAGCCTCAAAATAATTCTAATATCTTGATGAGCTCTATGTTCCCAGTGTCATAGACCATTAACTTGGATTTTTCACATAAAGAGAATGCAGTTCGTCAAATGGGTCCTCATCATGTTTATCAAAAATCAGTATTTTTCACTATCATCTACATTTCACACAATCAACAGCCACTTGCACTGTGTGTATGGTTCCATTACAGCGATGGAATGACAGATCTCAGCAGTCTCCCCTACAACAAGGCATTATGCCCAAAACGCATGTATAAAAAATATAAGTCCACAGGCAAAGCGCTCGTGACTGTCAAACAAACCCACTTTATGTTTTGCTTCTTCCTTGCCTTGCGCTTTTTCTTGTAGTTGGAACATATGCTGGTCCACTTACAGTATTTCAGGGTTGAATTTCCGTGATTGCTGCATTGTTCTTTACTTTAATTGACCTTGGGTCCTGACATGGCATGACTAAGTTGCTTCAAATCTGCCTATAATTATATATTTTCTACATCTGTCTAGAGCTTTTATTGGATGGATTTTGCCTTCTCCAACATGTTTTTTGTGGATGTACCTCCAAGCTCCTATTAGAGGGCTTGATACTTTTTAATTCGGCTGGGGACGAGATGGGGCAGTCATAAAGCCTCTTCTCTGTTGGCCAATTTCGTGCAACGGCCTGCTTTGATAAATCCAAAAGATGACCTAATTTTCAAAGCTAGTTCCAAGTCGTCATGCGTTAGAAGCCATAAAAATTTTTGATTTTGCAAGCCATTTTAATACTTAGGTGCGAAACAATAGTGGCGGGAAAAATAAGTAATATATGTGGAAATGGGTAAAACCGTTATTTTCTTAGCCGTTTAAGAGGTCAGGTTTTCTCTAGAAAATTGTTTATTTATTTAAGAAAAGTAATTATTTATTGAATTAGAGGAAAAAGATATGGAAAAAAATCACCTTGCTACTGCTATTTTGTCTTTGATCCATCTTAGCATGGTGAATTTTGTACATTGTAGTCTTTGGAATTTACCACGTCCGCCCATGTGATTGATACATAGTTACAAAACCATCGTTCCATCAATTACACGAATATGGATTTTACAGGTAGAAAATGAAAAGACGAGTGTTAGTTAGGTTAAAAACTAAAGACTAACATGCTCATAAACAGTAAGTAGTTTAGAACGTAAAGGGAGATTCCCATATCTAAGAGATTTGGAGCCAAGCTGTGGTGATATGTTCACACTTTTATCTGTCACGTTCAACAGAATATCCAACCCAATATCTTGGCCTATCTTGAGGGCCAACTAGTGCAAAAATCGGCTTTACCCTGTCATCAGTGGAACATTGAGATAAGAAACAAATGTAGATGTAGCCTACTTGATGACTGGACCAAGTCGTGGTCTGCTTGGATGTGTCACATGAGTTTTGGGATGAAATTGTCTGCCCCTGGTCACAGCAGGCATCCTTCATGCAAACATCAGCTTGTAAAATGATTGTAGATACCAAGTTGGAGGGAACTTAAATTTGTCGTATATGCATCTATTAATTCATACATAGATGGGTGCAAAGATCAGTTGGAGGGGGCACAAAATTCCGCACTACTAGTTCCCTCCTTTCGTTTTCGTTATGTTAAACATTCTCTTCCCGTTTCATTAATGCCATTTCTTATCTTATTTTGCTTATTGGCAGGCAAGTTCCAATGTTTGGATAGAAATGAAACATTTATGGGGTGCGAACTGGTGTATTATTGGTGGGCCCCGGCAGGGACCCTTTTCAGTCAAGCTTACAACATTGTCCACACAAAGGACTCTTTCTGCCAGAGATGTCATTCCCAAGAATTGGTCTCCTTTAGCCACCTACACCTCCCGCCTGAACTTCTTCTAATCTAGTGCAATACCATCCTTTTTGGGCGTAAGTCTGTCTGTCTTCTCATGGCCCAAGGCAGGTGAAAAGGGTATCGTAGCGTGTGTGGGTGTTTTTTCCCTTTCTGTTCATTCGCAGAAGCAGCTTTTGGATTGACTGCAAAGGCAGTAGCATCCAATGCTCTTTTCATGTTTAGTTCTGACGTGAGAGAGCCACAGAGAGAATCCCTAGGTATTTTTGCATGGTGTACTCAGGTCACAATCTGGATATTTGGACGGTTGTTTTTTTTTTTTTTTTGGCTGCTTTGGATGGGTGCATGCACAAAAAGTTAGTTGGACTTGAGATTAATGCTATCCACTGATTTTGGGCCTCCGATTCAGTTGATGTGGGATAGTATGGACCGTCCAAGATGGTCTGTTCACCAACTAATGGGCTCCACTTTGTGCAATCATGAAGACCAAATATGCTGTGCTTACTTTGGGATTTACCTATACGTGTCTACCACAAAGCATATCCTTTTTTTTTTTTTTGTCATTTTTCTTGTGCTTTTACATTTATAGTAAATGTGTAGCCCTCTCCTAAGGAGAGAGAGCGTTCTAGTGTGTAAGTTTGTGGGACCCGGTTTTTTATGAATGGGATTGTTATTTTGATATTTGGTTGATCATTCAAGCAATTCTAGTTGGTTGATTTTCACTACAGTCTTTTCAAAATCACATGGCTGCGTGGTCAAACTATCCGGGCCATTTTCAAACAGAGCCTTAACGATTGCACACGAGCGGTGAATTCATTTCCTTGGACTCAGGCAGCCAGAGCGAAGTACCCAAATAATGTAATCGATGGTTGCTGGGATGCCGGGTGCAATCAATGATTATTCAAATGGCACGGATTATGACCTAGTTCAAGTCGTGCTTTGTCTTTGCACTATCAAGGAAGGACTCAGCACCGAATTGGTTGGACGAATTACGGTCAACTAAGCTAGTCAGACCATCTTGTCCAATTGCGGTCCAATGTACGCGACCAGGACTGCACTTCGCACTTGCGGAGTTTATTTCAGGTGGGGGTGGGGGAAGTATTTGAAGAGGCACCTATCAGTTTTGACCAAATTGCAATTTTACTTTTTGTAAATATACTTTATGGTTTATTATGTCTTGCACAAATACCTTTGACATACACTAGAGTCTATTAGGAAAAATGATCATTGACTCAATAAATAGTGTTAAATTTAATATTAATTGATAGAAACACCCCTAATACTCATAACCCTAAAATAAAAAAATTTTAAATTTTTGTAAAAAATAAAAAGATATTTTTCTATTTTTTTACCACTATTTTCAATTTATATTTTAATTCTAGCTATTTATTTAAATTTATATTATCTTTTATTTTTAGAATTTTTAAGGATATTTTCATAAATTTACACCAATTTTAACATTATTACTTATTTAATGGTTATTTCCTAATAGACTCCAATGTCAAGGGTATTTATGTAAGATAGAATAAACCTTAAAGGTACACATGAGAAAAGTGAAGTCATGTGATAATAGATACAATTTGGTCAAAACTTAAGGATATATGTGCAAGTGACTCCTAATTAGGTAGGCCAAAACCCCACAGTGTGCAACTAGGGGCATTGCTTCATAAGGACACAGCCAGCCAGACCTTTAAGCCAGCCTACCTGCTAGTCAAGCTTGGCCAAGTTTATCTAATGCCCTCAAGTTTGCCAGCATGTCTAGACCCAAACAAAACAATGTATCTGGGTCCAATTCTCTAAAAGCCTATGTAAATTTTGTCACTAGGCATTCCATTAAGCAATGTACTTAAAATGCATGCAAAGAGTGCAACCCGAGCATTTTCCTAAGGGAAAAGTTTAAACTTGGACCTATTCTAGCATAAGAAATAGAAAATATGAGGGCATTTTATCATTTTTAAGAAATTTGTGAAATATATTTAAATTACTTTTAAATTTTATAAAAAATTAATAATATAATAGCCATGTAGGTAAGATATGGAGTTCAAATGTACTCTTAATATTTAAAAAAATTAAAAAATCTCTAAACTTTTTGTTTAATGGGCTTATGAAAGTTCATTAGAACCCAAGAAAGAAATAAAGACTTTAATAGAAACTCATAAAAATTTTAATAAATTTTAATAGATTTTAACAGACTTTAACTTTAATAAAAGTTTTGTTGAACTCTATTAAAGCCTTCAAAACATTAATGCATATTAATGGGATTTAATATAACTTTGATGGAATTTTATTAAAGTTTTTAAAAGCCCATTGAAGTCTATAAAAATTTAATAAATAGTAATGGATTTTAATGTGCTTCAACAGGATTTAATAAAAAATATATTAATGTCTAGTAAACTATATAAAAGCCCATTAAATATCATAAACTTTACTAGATTTTAAAGAATCTAAATCAACATTAATAAAAAAAATTAAATATAATAAAATTTGATAAGAGGTATTCTTGGTAGAATAGAATCAGAATTTGTTCTAGTAATAAGTGGTGTTTTTTGTTGAGAGATTGTATTACTA
>JAYJMB010001937.1:0-15942 GCA_036873735.1 Pouteria campechiana
TTTAACATAGAACTTGAATGCATACATTAAACATTCCATTTTTCAACAACATCCATTATGTTTTATGAATTCCCAGCTATATATGATCAATAATTACTAAAACCTACATCAATTAACATCATAAATGCATCCATTAAATCATAAATTAATAAAGTTGTTGCCCATCCTCATGATTCACGCATTTCATCAAACACATAATGAGGATGCTTTACTTTTTGAAAATTTCAATAGTTAACATTATGGTTCATGAGTTTTGAGCTATACACATACAAAATCTAACATAATTAACAACATGGCATCATCAACCATAAACCAATTCAGCTCCTAACTACTCAATTAGCTGCCCAAATTTTTCCATACTTATCTCCACACCCAATTAGTTGTTGTCCACTTCATGGATAGCAACAACCATACGATTTCCACCTCTATCTCCTAATCATTGCATTTGGATGTGGAAAGTATTTTTCCCCATGAAAATCCAAACAAATTCATGTAGTTTCCTCCATGAATATCCACTACATGAATTGCACAAACCCTAGACATAATAGAATTCAATATTTGATGGAGGGAACAACTTACCAACGAATTAACAAGTGGATTCCCCCATAAAACAATGCTTTAAGATGAAAATCCTCCATTTCCTTCATGTGTAGCAACAAGGGGAGCAGAAATGGGTTGTTCTTCCTCCTAACCATGTTCAAAATGGGTGGAATTTGATTTTCTTGTGATGGGTGATCATTTGGATGCCTTAATCTTGAATTTTCCCAACAAATTTGCAAGAAATCAGGGACGTGACCAAGGGGTGAGTGGGTAGTAGGGTTGGGCATGAATGGACTGTATTTTTATTTTTATTTTTTTCTTTTTTGGTCATCGAGAAGGTGATGGAGCATAATATTTAATTGCTCTTTAGGTGGTTTGCAGGTTCACTTACACCCCATGTGCATGCAACCCAATTTTCACCTTAATCTTATCATTTAAATATAGTTAATGCATCATTTAATTATTCCATCCTTAAAAATATTAATTATATAAATAATTTCTCTCAATAAATAGAATTGATATCATTTAATCATGGTCATCATCTTTAATCAAATTATGGGTCATTTCTCAACCATTTGATAAGTAAGCCTCCAATATCACCCAAAAATTCATAAACCATTTTCAAATTCTACATTACATACTTAAATATATCCCAATGAATCTTTAATAAAAATTTTGAAAGTTATTTTTCCACAAACTTTCAAATTTATCACATTAATCCTGTCATTTGCGTCCTTAATTTTCCACCAGAAGTAATTTTGGTGCGTTGGGCATAACTTCCTCATACGATATCCACATCACATAATTCTTAAAGCATTGGATACATAATTTCAATATATCCAACTTTCATGTTGGACACATTTTCTAATTTATCCAAATTGTATGTTCAAAATTGAATACAAGTGATGCCATTTTCATTTTCAGCTTCTTTTAAATATGATATATGGACATATCAAATATCAAATCATATTAAAATTTATATTAACCTCCTTAAATAATTAAAGGCCATACTAATTCATCATCCTCACAACTATACCCTATGCATATAATGATCCCAACTTGCTTTACAATTCTTTTCATTTTCCAAACTATTTCACATATTTTTCATTTTCTAAAAATTAAGATAATGAAAATACATTAAAATTACATAAAAATTCCTAAGAATACAACATCAATTTGGCTTGATCATGTCATGCAAAAATCATCCCATTCAGCCTAAACTTCCAAAACATTGGTTCCATAATAGAACATAGCACAAATCAATAGGCATGCTAATGTAAATTTCAACTTGACTCTCATGCGTCATATCCATGGCAAAATCTTACACACTTTTCCAAATTTTTAATGCCATGAGCACTACACTAACTTAGTAATTATAATATTTTGGGGCTTGTTTACAAGTGAGAAATCTAATTTTGGACTATGACCTAATCAGAAGTTAAAAAGGGCTTTTTGTGTATAATTTAAGTAGTAAATTGGTTGAATTAAAGGTTTAATCAAATTTTTTAAGGTTGTTTACATGTTAATCATTTATATATAAGATGAATGTAGTAGGAAATGAGGATTCTAAGTTAGATGGCCTCATGGTTAATGTTAGAGTGCAACTATGCACTTGAAAGGTCTATAGAATTACTGAAGGATTGATTGATGGTATGTAGAAAGTATAATTCATTGGTTTGATATGAATTAATTAACATTGCCTTTTTAAATGAATGGAATGGTTATATGTGTAGGAATATTGAGTAGAATGGGAAGCTATGGAACTTGATGAGTTACAGAACTTGAAGACTTATGAGGTAAGTAGGCGTTTATTTCTTCTGGATGCATGGATGAGGATAATGATTATCTCATATGTTTGTGTAGGTAGTATGAATGAATGAGGATATTGGATATCCCGTTTGTTTGTAATTATTATGATATATGTATATATATATATATGTGATGAATATATTGTTGGTAATAGCCTATGTTAATCATTCTTGTAATTCCGGATGTGTGACTATGTGAAATGTTAGGGATATTGTATATCCCATAATTTTGTTCTATTACATGTTAATAGATGGAGTTATGGGGATAAGTAATTTTCCCATATTCTTCATTCTATTGTAAATGTGTGGATGTGTAGATGGATGAGGATAGTGAGTATCCTAAGAGTTGTATAAGATGTTGTTCAATATGTTATGTGAATGTGTGTAGTGATGGAATGGGAAGCATTCTGTGAAATAATATATACGTATGATAGTCAAGTTGGTTTTATTATACTAATTGTATGGGTATACTGTGTGATGCCAGGATGGCATTGATACGACATAATATGTGTTATGTCTACATGGCATAGTTATAATAGGTTGTGCTCGAATGGCACAGTAATGATGTGGAGTGCCGGTATGACACTATTATTGTAGGAGATGCCCAGAGTGGTCTAGAATTGATATATTAGGCTTGAATTGTGATATGTAATCATGACAGAATGATGTAGAACATTATGTTAGAATAATGAGGACTTGGGCCTCATGGGTATATGTTTATGGTTGAAATGTCATGCATTTATTAATATTTTGGATTAGAATATGTTGTTTCTGTTTGACTATTGCTTTCTATTCAGCCTACATACTGAGTTTGCTTGGACTCATGACTTTATTTTAAATTTTTAGCCGATATGTCAAGCAAAGGAAACCAAGTGAGGGTTGGTGCTCCGGATAGGGATTGGGTGTAAATCAGAATGGTAGAATCCTATTTTAAATGTTGTGAATTATGAAATTGATATTTGAGAGATTACAAAATGATGTATATTAAAATATATTTTCATGTCATAACAAATTACTGATGATATTGTGTATGGGTTTGTATGATCTCAGTGATGTGTATTCCCACCATGATTCATTTTAGTCTAGAGCAACTGTGGGTGTGAGTTTTATGATGTATGTCATTGCTATATATTATTGAAATTATAGTTGTATTTGATAAATATTTATACAGGTATATAAGCTCATATTTCAGGCTATGCTCTACCGAATTTTGGTAGAATATTTTCCATAGAAATGAGGAAATTATAAGGGAATAGTAAAACGCATAGGCCCCTAGGAAAAGTGTGACATTGACACCCCTTAGTTTCACAAAATCCCCCACTTGGTTCTGAAATCCTCATTTTCAACTCATTCCAGGTTGTGGTGGGATGAATCGATAGTTGTAAATAGAAACGTGAGGAGTGTGTATGGTGTTGAGACTGTTTGGTAGTCTAATTTTTGGGAATGGAGGGAAAACTTGTGAGTAATGGGTGAGGTTTAGTTGGCTCCAATGGTGTTTGTAGAGACGGGGGTCTATACATGACTGTTCAGAAGGCATATGAAGGGAGAAAAACAATACATTGCATCCAATAACCCATTTGGGCACTATGGCACCCACTTACTATCTAGTGCATTGCATGGCTAGTTGAATTCTAGGTGCCACGGTGCTCACTCGCTGTTCCGCTACTCGATTTATTTGGGCTCTGCAACACCCACTCCCTAGCTTGTGGCTTACATTTGTGTGATCAATTAGTGCCCACTTGCTCCATCCAAATTGTTGTTTTTCATGAGAATTATTGTGTTTCTTGATTCTTTTGGACTTCAATTGGAGTGTTTAAACCTGCCAAACATAGAGTAACAGTTCATGTTATGAGAGAACTTGGAATTAACAAATCAAAACTAATGTAACTAGTATAAATTAACTATAGAAATATACAATCAATGATTTAAACCAATTCATGGAGACTAAAGAAAAGTCAGTTTAGAAACTTGGGTTGCCTCCCAAGAAGCACTTGGTTTGTAGTCTCAGGTTGACTATGGTCTTCCTCTCTCTTCATCTTTGAGATGGATGATGTCTCCACTTTTGCTTTTATCCTCATATTAATGCTTGATCCTTTGCCCGTTCACTTGAAATGTTCCACCATCTTGAGCTCTCAATTCTACTATTCCATGAGGAAACACTTTGGCCATAATAAAAGGTCCAGACCATCTTGATTTCAATTTTCTAAGGAATAACTTCAACTGAGAATTAAAGAGTAAAACCTGCTGACCCGGTCTAAATTCTCTTTGCAAAATGAGCTTATCATGCCACCTCTTGGTTCCATCCTTGTAAATGCTTGCATTCTTGTATGCCTCATTTTAGAACTCCTCCAATTCATTGAGTTGGAGTATTCTTTGCTTTCCTGAAGCTTCAAAATTCAAATTCAGTTTCTTCACAGCCCAATATGGTCTATGTTCTAGCTTAATAGGAAGATGACATGCTTTACCAAAGACCAACCAATATGATGACGTCCCAATTGGTGTTTTGAATGTTCTTCTATAAACCCATAATGCATCATCCAGTTTCTTAGAATAGTCCTTCTAATTGAGGCCAATTATTTTCTCCAAAATTTGTTTAATTTCCTAGTTTGAAACCTCAGTTTGTCTATTTGTTTGTGGATGATATCCTAGTGCTACCTTATGCTTGACACCATATCTCAAAAGAAGGTTATTGACAAGTTTATTGCAAAAATGTGAACCTTCATCGTAACAATGGCTCGTGGTGTACTGAATCTTGTTAAAATGTTCTTTTGTGGAAATTTCAACACCACTTCTGAGTCATTGGTTGCTATGGCAGTTGCTTCCACCCACTTGGAAACACATCAATTGCTAACAAAATATAAGATTGGCAAAAAGAAATAGGAAAAGGACCCATGAACTTTACCCCCCATACATAAAAAATCTCTATTTCTAAGATGTTAATTAACAGTAACTCGCGATGTCTTCAAATCATGCTAGTGCACTGACAACGATCACAAGTCTTCATGAATTCATAACTATCTTTGAAGAGGGTTGGCCAATAAAAACTTGATTGTAAGACTTTTGTAGTAGTTTTTGTAGCACCATGGTTTACTCCAGACATCTTTAAACAATAATGGATCATCCCAAAAGTGGGCTTTCACATTGTTTGCTGCAATTGTATGACGTCAAGTTTTGTATTATAGTGATGAGAGAGTGTTATCTCCATAGGGATTGCCAATTTTAATCAATCACTTGCTATCATAGAAATAATCCTAATTTAATCTGAACAATCACAAAAGAAGGAATTAAATAAGAAATGAAAACAACACTCTTTGATAAGAAGAAATCAAGGTAAAATGACTCTAGAGGGTTGATTTCATTTATGTTTTAATGATGGTACATTCAATTTATTTTATGTTGATCATTGCATTGATTTTTAAATCAAGAATGCTAAAATACTCAACTCCCTCTCTGGAGTTGAGTCAAGTATGTATTCTTAATCCCCCAATTTCAATATCCCTATAAAAATTTAGAGGATCAAGAATGCATTAATAGTTTGATTTGTTTGAGTGATTTCATAAAACCTAGAAGCTCTCCTGAGTCGTCTTTGATTTCATTTTGTGATGCTTAGATTTTATTCAAGATTACCTCTTTTGAGTATTAAATCCTAAATACTTGATCATTCAATAAATGGGTAGTAAATTAAAAGTATTAATCATAAAACATCACAAATAAACCAATAATAATGTCAATCATGTAATTTATTGCTCATACCATGAAATCCACATAAAATCTATCTCCCCTCTAGAAAAAGGAATTTAGCCAGTTGTGATGCAAGATAAATCCATCAAAGAAACATTCAACATCATCATAGTTCAAATCCCAAAGTTAAATCCAAAATTACAAGAAATGAAAGCAAGTGAAAACACAAGAAAACCAACAATGCCTTCCCCTTTTATGCTTGTCTTCTGATCCTTGAAATTGAGCTCCTTCCTCTTGATCTTCAAAACCATTCTTTCTCCTCTTTAAAGCCCTAAAGAAACCCTCAAAAAGACCTCCAAAATGCCCAAAAAAAAAAAAAAAACTCTCCAAAAAGCATTCCCTCCATTGCCCTCATGAACCATATATATATATAGAGCAACTTGGGAGCATGTCTACTATAGCGGGGGTTGGTGCCGCAACGCCCATCTTGTAGTTTGCATTGTTGCTTCTCTGGTGACGTGGTGCTGTAACTCTAATTTTTGACGTTGTTGTGTCCATGTTGCTAGCTAGAATTCTCCATCTTTTGTTTGCTCCATTCCTCCCATCCTTTAGCCATCCAATTACCCTTTTCTTTTCCTTGATTTTTGCTCACTTTTTCCTACTTTACGCTGTACCTTGAAGAACACATAAAAACACACGAATTGCATATAAATTCACAAGAATCAACAAATAAATAAGCATGAACAATATTATATATAAGTGAATAGAATTCACTTATCAAATGCCCGCAAACTTATCAATTTGCTACTCCTTGAGAGGAAAAAAAAAGAGAATAGACTTTCAAGAAAAACACAACACAACATTGATCAGGTTCATCTTTCAATGACCTCAAGAGAATTAACATAGCTTAGAAGAAAACTTTGAAATGTCATACATGTCTAGAATTTCAACTAGAATATCATTTTGTCTACCTTCAATTCTTGGTGCATGTGCAAAGATTTATGGCCACTTCAATCCAAAACACTTAATACTAAATTGAATTTATGCAACTAAGTAAAATATATTAAATTCGAACTCCATATGCACATCTCACTCATCACTCTCCACTCATCTAGGTAAACATTTCACTAAGAATCAATAGGTCTTGCTATGTCTATAACAGGGCCTTGGGCATAGCTAACAAAGAAAAGGAATAAGAATTTACAAGTTAAGAGACTATAATCAGCATACACATGATGTTTTACTCTCTTTACTCTCATTTTGTTTTTATGGGCTTATTTTCTTTAAAGTTATTTCAGATGTCATCCTCCCAATTAAAGTTTGAATTCTTGTTAAATATTTTATTTCTCTTTTTGCATTTCATTTTTCTGTCTCCCCCAAACTTATCTTCCTTTTCATAACTCATGCCTCTCTCACAACCATGTGCATATAGTGTATCGCTTCATGGGTTAACATGGTTTTTCAGATTCATTGGGTACGGATGATAAGGCGAAAGGATAAGAATTCTTTTAATAAAGTTCAATGGGGACACTAGTGATAATGGTGTATTTGGTCAACTATAAAGGCTCAAACTGATCAAGAAATGCCTACATCCTTTTCTCAGTGAAATATCACCTAATTGTACCTCAAATGATAGTTGAAACGTGTTCTAAAGTCCAAACTTAATTATGCATACTTAGTCACCTAAACTATTTCTTAGTACTAAATGAATTCAAAAAGAAATGGCTATGTGATCAAATATGTAAAGAATCTAAAGCAAATTAGAGAAATATTCAAGTCAAGTACACAAATACTAGTGACATCCATCATTTTCTTCCTATCCATTGGTATACACATCTTTTTCATATCATTGGTCTTCTATAATATCCCTAATCAATGCTCAAAATTATTATTATTTTTTTTATTTTTAAACATTAACATAACCACAATCAAACACTAAACAAAAGTACCAAAATAAAAGACACAAACAAGACAAACAAAACACAAAGAAGACAGATAAAATACAAATAAACTCCCCAAACTTAAAAGCAAACATTATCCTCAATGTATAATAAAAACAATTAGAATGAGGAATTCCCTAAAGAATTTGTCTTTATTCATCTACTTTGTTATCTAACTCCTCATTTTAAGAAGGTGGGGGGTATGGTGGAAAAGTGGGTGGTGTGGGAAAGACCATAGAACCTACTCCCTGAGGCATACTACAATTCTAACATGGCTGTGAGTACATTAGTGTAATCCACTATGAAGCTAAATTGTTGTCTTTGTTTTGACATAAAATGATCAAAGTGTCTAGTCATAGAGGATTGCCACCACTGATTGGAATTAGCATCTCGTCCACTTGAATTTGCAAATCACTAGTTTTTGGTCAACAAGGGGAGATGGTGCAGTTGGTCTCCCTTACTACAATTTGATGAATCCTTGGTTAAAGGAATGTGCTCTTTGCTTCATTAGTCTTCAATTAAGGTTCTTCCCCTACCCAAACATTGATAAACAATTCATGTGATGAAACAAACCAATTAATGGATGCATAATGAAAACTTGAAAGCTACACTGAACCAATGCAATTAGTTTGAAATGAATGAGCTAACTAAACATTTTTAATCAACAACCAACTAATCCTAAGAAATTTAAAGAAACATAAATTCAAAAACTTGGGTTGCCTCCCCAAAATTGATTTGTTTATAGTCTTAGCTCGACTACAGTCTCCCATCTTTCCAGTTGGTTTTGGCTTTTTGTAGCACCAGTTATTTGAATCTAGGTATTTATTTGTGAATTTTTCCTGATTCACTGTCCAATGCTTCCATGGACTTCTCTAATAGCTTAGCAATGTTACCATCCAATAGATAAATTTGAAAGTAATCATAGCTATCAATGGATAGCTTTAATTTCTTGAAATATTGAACTTTGTTTCTTGGTCATGAAATTGTAGTAGTTCATCTTCCTCTATACCTAAAAAAGAAGAAGAAATAATCACCAGCAAATGAATCATCACCAAAAATTGCTTACCTTAGAGATTTGGGCAATTGCTTCAGTTTCGATGCATCTTTTAGTTCTTCTATCAATTATTTCTCTTCAAGTGTTTCCACCTTAGTACGGACTTTTCCTCTTTATGATGTATCCAACACCATGACATGTTCCATAACTTTTCTTGGACTTGTCATGTCCTGACTACCAAAATTTGTAATACAGGTTTCCCATCGGTCTTGAACATGTTCGTCAGTCAAAACAGGAGTTGCACATTCATTATCTAAAACTTCACTCCATTTGCACATACTCTTCTCAACTGGACAATCTAAAGCACAGTAAATGTTAAACCTTACCTCATCGTCATTAAACCTCAAGGTTAACTCACCATGCTACACATCAATTAATGCTCTTCTAGTTGCTAAAAATGGTCTTCCAATAGTCAATGGTACTTATGATCTTCTCCGTGCCTAGTACCATGAAGTCAACTAGAAAGATGAATTTATCCACCTTTACTAGCACATCTTCAATAACTATGTAAGGATAGGTCAAAGACCTGTCTACTGGTTGTAGTGTGATGGTAATGGGCTTTACCTCTCCTAGCCCATGTTTCTGAAAAATTGATAAAGGCACTAACTTAAGAGATGCACCTAAATCACATAATTCCTTAGGAAATGAGGAATTTCCTATAGTGCAAGGTATAGTGAAACTCCCTGGATCTTTCAATTTCTAAGGGAGCTTCCTTTGCAGAATAGCACTACATTCCTCTATCAGTTTTACTATTTCAAATTCTTTCATCTTTCACTTCATAGACATGATATTTTTCATAAACTTGGCATAGTTAGGTATCTAATCTGAGGCCTCTATAAAAAGAATATTTATATAAATTTTCTTAAAGATTTTCAAAAAATTACTAAACCATTCATCTATTTTATTTTTATGAAATCTTTGAGGAAATGGGAGTTTGGGTTTCAAGATAAGAAGATTTTCAAGAAATGTAATCCTCCATAGTTTGTAATCTTCCCTTTCTAGTTCTTCATACTTCTTATCTTCCTCTTGCTCTCCTTGTGTAGAATCCTGGCTGTCTATCACTGAGGAAGGTTGTGGCTCTCCTTGAATCCTTGGGGCTTCTAGTTCTCTTTTGGTCCTCAAAGTCACAACATTGCAATGCCCCCTTGGGTTTTTCTCCATGTTGCTTGGAAAATTACCCCCGTTTAAACTATTCAAAGAGCTTACAAACTGCCCAATCTGCATTTCCAAAGACATGGTGGAAGCATTAATATTTTCCATAGTTGTTTCAATGTTATCAAGTCTTGCCTCATTTCCAGAAAACCTAGTTCAACTCACATTCATGAAGGTGCTCATGAGGTCTTCAAGAGATGGTTTCTTCTCCAATAGTTAAGATTAGTGTGGAGGATGAAACCCAAGAGGATGGTTGATGGTGTTCCTTGGATTTCCATAAGGTAGATTCTTATGATTTCTCCATCCTGAATAATATTGGTTAGGCATGTTGTTCCCCCTAAAGTTGTTGTAGCCCTGATTGTTAACATACTACACTTCTTCTTTGGTTGGATCTGTAGCCATATATGATTTGATTGGTAAAGAAGAAGGGGACCCTCTTGCAATAGATACTCCCTTAGATGCAGAGTTAGCTATGGCTAATTGGTGCATCAAAGAGGACATCTGTGTAGTAAGGGCTGTTATTGGATCAACCTCAAAACAACTTACGACCTTCCTCACCATATTCCTTTCTTTTGGCCATTGAAATGTATTGGAAGCCATGTCTTCTAGCAATCAATATGCATCAGCTGCAATTTTAGCCATCAATGAGCTTCTGGATGTGACATCGATTGTTATTCTCGTTTGGCCATTTTATCCATTATAAAATAATTGGATTTGTAGCTAGTCAGGGAATCCATGCTGCAGACATTTTCTACGCAAGTCCTTGAACTTCTGCCAATATTTGTCAAGTGGTTTGAAGTTTATTTGTTTGAATTGGCCTATTACACTTCGGAGTTGAGCAGTCTTGGCAGAGGAAAGAATTTTGATAGAAATTTCTCTACCATCTCATCCCATGTTGTTATACACCCCAGTTCTAGACTCTACAACCAACCTCTTGCCTTGTCTCTTAGCAAAAATGGGAACAATCTTAATATTATTGCATCATCTCAGATGCCATTCATTTTCACCGTGTCGCTTATCACATTGAATATCACCAAATGAATGTTTGGGTCTTCACTTGGTGAACCCCCTAATGTTTCTACTGGACCATATTAATCAATGTCGGCTTCAACTTGAAGTTGTTCTCATTAATCATTGGCATGAAGTAATCTTTGATTGGTCTCTATTGGTTCTGATTTGCTTGTTGGTTTTGTTTTGGTTCTGCCATTGCACTATATTCAGCTCGCTTCACTCTCCTAATTTCATGCAGTATTCTTTTGATTTATGGGTCAAAAGGAGTCAATTTACAAGCTCTTAAATTTTGCATACACTGTCAAGAGACCATAATAAATTGAATCAAATGAAAATAAAAGAAAACAAAATTTATAATATAGCGAAAAATAATAATTAAAGTTAAAAATAAGAATCCAAATTAAGACTAGGATTATTCTGGGATAATATTAGTGAAAAACCAAAATAATACAATCCCTGTCAATGGCTCAAAAAACTTGTTAGCTGCAAATATTACCACAAGTGTACAATGTCAAGTTTTGTATTATAGTGATGAGAGAGTGTCATCTCCATAAGGATTGCTGATTTTAATCAATCACCAACTATAGTTGAAATAATCCTAATTTTATCTTGAAAATCACAAAATAAGGAATTTAATAAGAAATCAAAACAATATGCTTTTATAAGAAGAAATCAAGGTAAAAAGACCCTAGAGGGTTGATTTCATTTATGCTTCAATCATGGTGCATTCAATTTATTCTATGTTGATCATTGCATTGGTTTATAAATCAAGAATGCTAAAACACTCAACTACCTCTCCTGAGTGCTGAGTTAAGTATCTATTCTTAATCCCCCAACTTTGATATCCCTATAAAAATTGGAGGATCAAGAATGCATTAAGAGTTTGATTCTTTTGAGTGATTTCATAAAACCTAGAAGCTCTCCCGAGTCATCTTTGATTTAATGTCATGATGCCTAGATACTATTCAGGATTACCTCTCCCGCATGGTAAACTCTAAATACTTGATCATTCAATAAATGTCCAGTAAATTGAAAGTATTAATCATAAAATATCATAAATAAACCAATACCAATGTCAATCATGTAATTCATTGGTCACACTATGAAATCGACATAAAATTTATCACACCATGAAATCGACATAAAATCTATCTCCCCTCTAAAATAAGGAATTTAGACACTCATGATGCAAGATAAATCCATCAAAGAAACATTCAACATCATCATAGTTCAAATCCCAAAGTTAAATCCAAAATTACAAGGAATAAAAGCAAGCGAAAACATAATAAAACTAGTGATAGCAATGTCTTCCCCTTTTATGCTTGTCTTCTAATCCTTAAAATTGAGCTCCTTCCTCTTGATCTTCAAAATCGTTCTTTCTCCTCTTCAAAGCCCTCAAGAAACCCTCAAAAAGCCCTCCAAAATGCCCGCCAAAACTCTCTAAAAAGCATTCCCTCTATTGCCCTGACAAACCATCTATTTATAGTAACTTGGGCATGCGTGTATTGTAGTGGGGGTTGGCACCATGGTGCCCATTTTGATGCCTGTATTGTTGCTTCTCTAGTGATGTGGTGCTGCGGCACCCATTTTGCTAGCCAAATTCGACGTCTTTTGCTTGCTCCATTCTTCCCAACCTTCAGCCATCTGATTGCACTTTTCTTTTCCTTAATTTTTGCTCATTTCTTTGTACTTTACACTGTATCTAGAAAAACACATAAAAACACATGAATTACATATAAAATTCTCAAGAATCAACAAATAAATAAGCACAAACAATATTAAATTTAAGTTAATAGAATTCACTTATCACACATCATGTAGAAATTTCTTTTATTACTACCATGAAAGATGTGGAGGTAAAGTTCCACAAACTATATTAATAACAAAATCCATAAACGATGGAAACTTCCCTTTTAGAATAAAAAGTTCATATAGAAATTTGTTTTAAATTGATTTCTCTTCTCCTAGATGTTTCAACCTGGACAAATGATCAACCACCAAATTCTCATTCTCATTTCCTTTCTTGTCCTGAATCTCCATGTTGAACTCTTGAAACAACAAAATCCACCAAATCAATTGAGGTGTGGCATCTTTCTTTGCAAACAAATATCGGATAGTTGCATGATCGGTGTGCATTATTACTATTTACCCAATGATGTATGATCCCAAATTTTCCAATGCAAACACCACAGCTAGCATTTCCTTCTCAATTATAGTGTAATTTTTATGTGCATCTTACAATGTGCAACTTGCATAATAGATGGCTCTATGGATCTTGTCATGTTTTTGTCCAAGAACTACTCCGAATGCAACAACACTTGCATCACACATAACTTTAAATGGTAGGTCCAATCAGGCATCATTAGTATTGGTGTTGAAATCATCCTTTCCTTAACTTATTGAATGCCTACAAGTAATTTTCATCAAAATTTAAAGGAGTATCTTTGTCAAGTAGATTACATAAAGGTCTAGAAATTTTAGAAAAATCTTTAATAAATCTCCTATAAAATCTTGTATGGCCTAAGAAACTACAAACTCCTTTTGTGTTGGTTAGAGGTGGAAGTTGTTCAATGGTTGCTATCTTAGCTCGGTCTACTTCTAATCCACATGATGATACCTTATGCCCCAGCACAATGCCTTCCCTAACAATAAAATGACACTTTTTCCAATTTAAAACAAGGTTAGTTTCTTCAAATCTCTACAAGACAAGAGAAAGGTTATGCAAGCATTGATCAGAAGTAGAACCAAACATTAAAAAATCATCCATAAACACATCCATTATGTTTTCCACCATATCATGAAAAATCACCATCATGTAGCATTGAAAAGTGGTGGAAGCATTGCATAAACCAAAAGGCATTCTCTTATATGTGAAGTGTAATGCCCTGCACCCCCACCCTATGCTTTATGGCCATCCAATAGATCATTCTCTATTGGAGTCTATGTGGGATGCTACTATTCCCCTCCTCTTAAGGGAAATCTCCCCATAACTTCACATTTTTCCTATTTTTAAGGGAAATATCTTGCCATAAACCCGACAGAGTCTACTCTATATTTTCAAGATCCAAAACCTGATATACATCAATCAAATAATTTTATAATATCAATATTCACAATTCATAATATAAAACTTAATTTGGTACATTTTCTTATCATAAATAAAACTAAATTTTAAAAATTGTAAATTAAATCATAAATCATTAACCTATCCCAACTTACCTATAGCCTAGAACCTGCTTTACCCTATGATGGCATTACATAATTGAATAATAGAAATAATTTACATCCATCACTCATACATTATGACATGCTAGTTATTTTACATCCTTATACACCCCTACTACACATTTCTGATTAAATTAACACAAAATTTTGAATAGATACATATACAACACCATAAATTTCAAATTATAATTTCTACATAATATAATACAATCCACAACTCAATTAAGGTCTTCCATAGCTTAGTAAATAAGAAGGCAAGAGTTTGGACAACTTAGTAAGTCGGCATAAATAATAGAAAACCAAAATAATTGACCTCAGCATGTTTTAAACAAGAACATAACTACCTACATCAAAATAAAATATTCTAAGCATACAATTATAATCATAAGGTGTATCCTTATCATTCCATTAAACATTCTATATCATTCAATCATATCCCTATTATACTGCTATCATATTTTAACATAAATGCTCTAACATCTTATATCACAGCAGAGCAAAATAGGTCATTCATATCCAAACTAAATCAAAATAGTGTCATTCCAGCACAATATATATTTATCCTACTTCTGATACTCCTGTACATTACATTAGTACCATTCAAGTACCACATATCATATTATAACTATACCATATAGGCATAACACAATCCATGTATATTCTTAGGTAATCTAGCTGCTCTTGGGATGGTCCCCATTCATATACCTATCATGGAATACTTATGATACCTTGTCAACATATGCGTTCACTCATCAAAACACATATCAGATATAATATAATTAGGGGATACCACTTATCAAAACACATATTCAGATATAATATAATTAGGGGATACCACTCATCAAAACACATATTCAGATATAATATAGTCAGGGGATACCACTTATCCCCAACTTAATGTCTACTATCTCCTGTAATACCCTCTCACATAAATATTAAGCCTACAAATGAGATATCTACTATCCCCATCCATTCATATATGACATACAAAGTATGGGACATTCGTTATTCCCATTCAATATTATATTGAATTTAAAAAAAAAAGCCTACTTACTTATTGACGAATTGCCATATACTCCACAAGCCCCATGACTTTTAATCTTTCTCAGATGATCCTATCCAAGGTAACCATCTCATTCAATTACACGACAAGTTCACTCATGCATCTCAAGTTAATCAGTTATAACCTCTAGTAGATGTGCTTCTAGGGACTGTAATTGTTCTTTTTAAGATGTTTACATGACTTTCAATTGCATAATTGCACTTTAACTTTATTGTCAGCTTGTCTCCTCCTTTAACCCTTCTTTAATCATATTCATACACTATATTATACTGGAATGAATCATTGCTCATAGCAAATCATAGTTATATTAATTTACTCATTATATACCATTTCTCATTAACACATTTCATCAAACAACCTATGAGCCTTAATTATTTATAATTCCTTAACAATTGTAGTGGCATGAACTAGCAATGGCAGAGCAAATTCTACAGCTGGACGGATGTTCTAGTCCGGGCAGCACAAGCA
>JAYJMB010001938.1:0-15940 GCA_036873735.1 Pouteria campechiana
GAACAGTGCACTGACAGAACACCTTACCAAGTACCCCTTTTGAGGTTGATTAAAAACCAATTTATTGATGTTATTTTGAAAACATAAAACTATCAGGTTATAATAGATATAACTTAATACTATGATATCAAATTTCATGGACAAAGTCCACTTTTTGAACCCTCAAACAAATATGAACATTAAATACCCTGAAAATGAGATGCTGATAGCGTCCCACCCATTTGACAATTTGCTTTATTTTTTATCTTCTCCTTTTGAATTAGTTTAAGCTGAAATTTTTACCAAACTTCTATTATATTATGGGAAATTAACGTAAAATTTTTTATGTGAAAAATAGATGTATAATCTCGTCTAAGAGTTTTTCTTATATGTTCATATTTTAATTTTAAATTGATCAATTTGCATTATTTTGACCAAAAATTGGGAAAAAACATTTATCATATTATTTATAATCTACATAACTATTTTCAGGCTAATTGGATATTCATAAATTTATAAATAAGAATTTTATTTAAGAAATTATGTACATGCATTCTACGCCCCGGGAGTGCCGATAAAATTTAATTTTGGTGCCTGATTAGCTCTGAGCCTAGTGTGGCTCATTTATATATTTTATGATGGCCATGGGGCCAATTTGTGTCTGCCATGTGGCGAGGAGTGGCCTGGTTGGCCAGTGGGCGGTTGTGTGGGCAGCCGGCTCGGCCGGGCGTTGCTATTGGCCTGGTGGCATAATTGCTATGATTGGCCTGAGTAGCTTGTGTAGGCATGTTGATGGAGAACTGGTACTCTTGTGAGGTGATGAGGGCGGGGTGCCACTGGATACAGCAATATGGCTGTGTGGACCTGGCAGGCTTCTAGCCGGGAGTGCCAGGATGGACCTGACACGTTGAAGAGTGAAAGGGTAGTGTTCTGGTTTGTGTGCCTCTTAAGGAGGAGTGTGTGGATGATGGTGGTGCATATATGGGTATAAGAGGTAATCATGGATTGGTAGATACAAAAGGGAAGTATGACGTATTGGTGTTCGAGTCGATATTGACCGATTAACTATGCATACGATATCATTTTGAGTACGTGTATGAAATAATTAATGAGATGTTCATATTAAAATCTTAATGAACCTGGCCACTGACTGACTATGACATACTGCATATGGCATGGCATGTTTTGCCTGTTTGCATCTTTGTTTATTACTCTATTTGTCATTGTTTATTATATTATTTATAGTCATATTTTTTTTCTGCTTACCTGCTTACAGAGTTTGCCTAGACTCACCATTTTATTTAAATTTTAACTGACAGGTTAGAGGACGGAGCCCAACAGGGTGTTGGGTCTCACGACAGGGCTAGGCCGTGACACCAGTAGAGGCTTTACTCCTTTTCATGATGTATGATGATGTATATTATTGAATGGATTTTGAATGTATAGGAGACATGTATCATTACTTAGTTTTACAGTATGTCATTTTATGGTATGGGTGTATATGATTTGACAGCTAGGGTATAGTGTACCCCGATCTTGGTCCGAGGGTGTTATTGTGATGTGTATTTTGGAGGCAGTAGTTATATAATTTGTGTAAAAAATGGTAGGGCCTGGAGGTGGCTATATTATATTTGCATATTTGTTATACAACTATTGTGGTTTAGTATGTTGTACACAGGATAAAGGTAGTAAATCAGGGGAGACTCTGTCAGAATTTTCACTGAATTTACCACTAGTAACGCTCCAGGAAGGAGGGGCATTATAGCCATCCAATGAAAACAAAAGCCTACTTACCTTATTGGTGAATCACTATACACTCCTTAAGTTCCATGACTTTTTATACTTCTTAGATGATTCTATATAGAGGAATAATCCTATACATTTACAAACATAATTCGACCTGATTCATTTCAAACAATGAATTAGATACTAATGATTGATTTATTGCTAAACTCATATACTTCCCAAATGCATAATTGTATACTTATCCATATACAGTCAAAAGCTAACATATTCAACAAGGATTCTAAAGGAATTCAATTCCAACCATATGCAATCATCATATAACATAACTAGCATACAATTAACTTCAATAACAATCTAATTAGATGTGTAATCTAATCAATTTCTAGCTCACATAGCCCAAACACAAAAACCCTTTTTCAACTCCAATGAGGTCATGGCTTAAAACATGTTTTACATTTTCAAATTATCCCAAACAAACCTCAAAACATCATAATCAATGTATTAAACATTTTCCCCATGATAATTTCACATAATTCACAAAATTTCCAAATTTCATTATTCTCAAAACCTTAGCTTAGGGTAAAACATCATGTCTAATGCTTAATTTAGTTCTACAACATCCCAAAAACATCTAAGTCATGTAATTAATCATTTTCCCCATGATTTCCCTATTAATTTCACATCTAACCCCTAAAATCACTATTCACACATGAGTAGAAACCCTAGCTTAACATGAATCATGTTTTCTTTTGCTCAAACAAGTTTCAAAATATCATTAAGCATGAATAATTCATATACCCCATGGTTTTAACACCTAAATCCATCATTTTCCCAAAATTCCATGATTCTCAAAACCCTAGTTACATAAAAAATCAATTTCGAATGGCGAAAAGTATGTTACCATGGAATCTAGGAGTCTTTACCTCCCATGGATGAAAATCCAAGCTCAGGCTTGAAGTAGCACACTCCATTAGCAAGAAATTTGATTTACTTCCATTTCCACCTTTCAAATGCCAAAAACCCATCCCTATTAGCATGCTTGGATGATAATCGCTCTAAATCATCTTTTTCCCTGACAAAATGGCAAATAATTAAGCCTAAGTAGGGCTAGGGTGAAGGGAGAGAACGAAATGGAAAAGGGAAAAGCAGAATGGGTTTGGTCAAAAAAGTCAACAAACCATTTTATATCGCCAACTGGCACCACTGGCACTAGCCTTGCTATCGCCTACCCATGTGAAAATCATGGACTGATGCTATGGCATCCATTCTGGCATTGCCAGTGCTAGTTTTGTTGGCTCAGTTTGTTCCCCTATTTTGTGGATTTTTCTCCACTCTATTCCATTCCTTTTTCATATATTTTTAATCATAACATTTTCAATATAATATTTGCATCAAATGCATAAAAATTATGCCCCAAATATCTAACATCAAATCATTTGTATATGGAAAACTTACATTACAACTATAAGAATGTCATCATTTAAATAAAAATTATGCTACATAACTCCTTTACTCCCATGTACCTCACCTTCTTTTAAATTCAATTCACATGCAATTGAAGTCCACATGCACTTTAACTTCTTAAACTCAAGTCATCATTATAATCATGTACGAAAAAAGTTTTAACTAAAAACTAACACCTCATATGTTACAAGTAGGTTATGGAGGAGGCAGGCTTGGACAAGGAAGGTGTGAGCTTGGGTGTAGGTTTGGGTCAACAGAGGGATTAGTAATGATCCTAAGTCTTTCCCTATAATCTGGGTTGCCTAATTCTGGAAATGGTAAGGGCAGGCCCTTCATGAAGGCGTCTAGGTGGAGTTTTCATCTCTCTAGATACACATCTTTTGGGAGATAGAAAAAATTGGGATCTAATGTGTCAGTGGTTGTATAATACTTCTTTAGTAGGGTTGTTTTAATGGAGGTGGATTTGGGTTTAGGTTGTGGTTGGGGATCAGATGTAGGTTGTGGGACAGGCTTAGATGAGGGAGGTTCGGTTGGGTATGAGGATTTATCTAGGTATAGTGGGATGAAGTCATCTAGGTCAGGAATAGGTTTTAGCTTGTAGTTTCTAGTTGTGTAGGGAGGATCCTTAAGGATAACAAGATTGACTTAAAATTGGGGTCCTCAAAGTTAGGAAATGGGAGGTCTTAGGTTGAGAAAGGTTTGTTTTGGAATTTTAGGATGAAGGCAATGTAGGCATTGATCTCCTTTAGAGTGTTAAACTCCTGGAAGGTCATTTTTTCCCCTTTTACTAGGCTTTATATGGGCTAGAGGAGTTGGTTTTGGGAGTTGATAAGTGTTTACTACATTTCTACTACAAGTATATGGTGTCAAGTTTTATAGTATAATGATGAGAAAGTTATTGTCTCCACAGGAATTGAACATTCAAATTAATCATTAACTATTATAGTGAAAAATCATAAGTTTATCTGGAAAATCAAATAATAAGAACTTAGACAAGAAATAGAAGTAAATGGACTTTGGTGAGAAGAAATCAAGATAACGAAGCTCTAGAGGATCCGTTTTACTTATGCTTCAATCATGGTGCTCTCAACTCATTATACATTGATTGTTCGATTAGTTTATAAATCAAGAATTCCAATTCACTCAACTCCCTCTCCTGAGTGCCAAGCCAAGTTTCTATTCTCAACATTCCAATTTTGATTCTCTATAAAAATTGGAAGGTAAACAATGCATTAAACTCTGTGATTCTTTTTAATAATTTCACAATACCTAAAAGCTCTAATGAGTCATCTAGAATCCTATGTTATAATGCCTAGATTGTATTCAAGATTACCTCTCATGAGTGTCAAATTTCAAATATACATTGATTTAATAAATGACCAATAAAGTGAAAGCATTAAGAACAAAGCATCATAAATAAACCAATAAGAACTCTCAATCATATAATTCATTAATTACACCATAATGTCAACAGAAGATCCATCTCCTGTCTAGAAAGAGGAGTTTAACTACTCATGATAGAATAAAATTCCATATAACATTCATACAACATTCTCAAATCTTGAATCCCAACTTTAATCCAAGATACAAATGATGAATAAGATGGAAAACATAAAAGCAATAAGGTTTGAGTGTTAGCAAACTCTTTCCAGTGATGGTTGGCTTTGAATTTCAACTTGAAGATTTTTCCTCCCAAAAGCCTTTACAAAAACCCTCTCTTTTCTCTTCTTGCAAGCCTCCAAAATGCTCTCTCAAAACTTCAAATTGTGCCCCCCAAAAATCCACCTTTATTTCTCCCTGAAGGCACCTCTTATATCTCACACTTTAGGGTTAGAAAAGCCTCACATGCCACACTAGCACTGTGGCACCTAAATTTCTGCCCAAAAATGTTGTTTTTGTGTTTGTACTGGTGTCAGGGCTCCATTATTACTATCCACCACTTCCTTGTATCATTTTCCCAACTCATTGTTCACTAGAGATAGGTTTAGTATTTTGACCATAAAATTCACATATAATATCCAAATCATGGGATTCTCAATTTTTAGGAAAGATAATTTAAATGGATAGAACTTTTATATTTAATAATTTCTCCAAATCAGCCTACATATGTGCCAAAATTCATCTACAAGTGATGCCTTTGGCATATTAAGTAGGTCTAAAGTCTAAGATAATTGTAGTATTTTTTCCATAATTTTCATGTTTGATCTCCAAATCTTGTGATTTTTGACTTGTTAGATAGCTAACTTGAAGGTATAAAATAACATTTTGAACATATTTCCTAAATCAGTTTCAATTAGTATCAGAAATGGCCTAAAAGGGATGCTTTTCATATTTAGCTCCTTTTTAACATGTTTTGATACCTGAAACACCAACTAACTCCATTAAGTTTAATATCTAATCAAATATGATTATAATCAAATAAAATCATGTTAAATGTAGATCTAAAATATGTGAATTTAGATATTAAAATATGATAGATTATGAGGTCATCAAATACCCCTAAAATTGGCTTTTGATCATCCTCAAGCAAAACAATGATCATATTTCATGAGACATTCAAGATAATCTCTCTTAAACAATCAAGAACATGCCAGACAAATTACACATGTACACATAACTAAGAGATCATTCAAAACACTTGTCAAGAATCTCATGAAACTTATGCTTCATCAATCTTTTCATGAAGTGAAATTGTGTGTGTGCTTTGTAAATCTCATGCTACATGCATGCCTTTCAATCAAAACTATTCAATTTAATGATTCTAATGGTCTCCATAAAACATCCCATAGGCTTGCTTTTCATAATCCCTCTTCACTAATGCAGAAATATTTATCCACTTAGATCAATAGGTCTTTGTTAAGCTTGTAATTGGGTCTTAGATTAGGCTAACAAAAGCAAAGGAATAAGGATTCACAAAGTAAGAGATCATAAATGACTTTGCACATAAAAGTTCACTATCTTTACTTTTTGTTTGCTCTTATCTTTATTTTTATGGGCTGTATTACTACCGCACCCTCAAACTTATTTTCTTTTAAGTTCATTAGGATGTGATCCCCCCAATTGAAGGATGAGTCCTTATTAATTATTTTCTTTTTCTCCATTTTCTTTTCCTTTTGGCATTTTTCTTTTCCAAAGCCCCAAACTTATCTTCTTCGACTTCACTCATACCTCTCTAAAAATCATGTGTATATAATATATCTCTTAATAGGTCAGGCATGGTTTTTTGGGCTCAAAGGATTTGACCAATGAGGCTAAAGAAAGAAAAGTTGAATGGTAGTCTTTCACATGCTTTGCATATGTCATTCTTTCATTAAGGCTCAATGGGAACACTAGTGACATGATAGTACTCGGTTAGCTTGAAAGGCTCAAACTAATCAAATGATGCCTAAATCATTTCTAAGTAAATATGTTATCTAGAATTTTACCTTAAGGGATAATCAAACAAGTTCTAGCATTCTCATATTAATCAAAATATATCATTGAATTTACAACAATATCAACTAGTACACATACACTTCACATAGTCATAACATAATGTGCTCAATAAAAAAATCATTCATGAAAAAAGAAAGACCTAACATAAGAATTATTAAATCACAAGGTAGTGCTTATCCTTCCTTCTAAATCATATGCAATGAAAATAAAAAACTGAGCATAGTTTAATGGTCATCGAAAGACATTTAATCCAACTCATTGAAATTCAGCAATTTCACACAATTTCTCTTGAATTTTCTTAGCTAAGACATCAAAAGTGAAGCTAATAAATTATACCTAAATTCAAAAAAATTGCCCAGAATTGAATGAAAATCCCTAAATACCCCAAACTTAAACCAAACATTATCCTTAATGTTAAAAATAATGCATAGGGAGAAAGTAACTTCCTTGTGGGGATATTTCCTCCTCTGATGGTTCAGGAAGGTTATTGTTGATGGTGTGCACAACTTTTTGAATGGATCATCTAAGATCAAATAAAAAAATTCAAAAAGAACCTAAGCAAAAGGATAAATCAAAATAAAACCAAAAAGAGTAAAAATCCTAAGAGAGAAGGGATGAGAGGTAGTTCTAATTTATAGTCTTTAGCTTAATTATCTCCTTCTATACTCAGCATCTTTTAGATGGATCTTAGCTTTTCTGTGCTTGGGTTCTTCAATTCTTGGTATCAACTTGTGGAATTTTTTAGGTGCACCTAGTTGATACATATACTTGATTGATTTAGCTTTGTCTATGGTCTTTTCTAAAAACACTCCATGATTCCGTCCACTACATCAATCCCAAAGCAATCATCATCCTCATTGAGTAACTTCATTGCCTTGAAGATATTGCACTTCACTTCTTGGACATGGATTCGAATAGCTCATCTTCCACCACATCTACAAAATAAGAAGAAATAATCACTGGAAAGAATGAATCATGAAAAAAATTGGATACCTTAGATGATTGAGCAATTTCTTTACTTCCAATACAACTTTTACTTCTTCCATTGATGACTCTCTTCTTGAAGATTTTCAATAATTTCACTAGATTTCTCTTGTGATTGTGCATCTAAAGCTAGTACATGCTCTATAACCTCATCAGTTTTTGCAACATCCTGACTTATAGAATTTTCAAGAAAAATTGTTCACAATTTTCTTCTTTTGAAATATTTGAGGAAAAGGAAGTGGGGTTTCAAAATTGGAGGGTTATCACCAAATGGAATTATCCTAGGCCTGTAATCTTCCCTTTTTGTCTCATCTTCTTACCTTTGCTCAACATCATCTTGATTCACTAATGGTGGAGCTGATGATGCTGGGGCTGATTGTGGCTCATCATGCTTCCTTGGAGGCTCAGCTCCAATTCTTTGCCACTTCTTAATGTTACAACATTGCATTGCTCCCATGGATTCTTCTCAGTGTTACTTGGAAAAGCACCTTTGTTTGGATTATTGGCAACATGAGCAAGTTAACCAATCTAAGTTTCCAAAGACTTGATAGATGCATTCATATTTCCCATGTGCATAGTAATGTTATCAGGTCTTGCTTCATTACTTCTAAATCTTACTCAACTTTCAATTACAAAGGTACTAAAGAGATTTCCATAGGAGAAATTTTCATGACCCCTCACTCTTGCATGATAATGGGTTGGTAGTTTGTTTCCATGATATGTTTTGTAGCCCCAATTGTTCACATATTGCACCTCTCTTTGGTTTGGTCTGCAGTCATGTATGATCCAATTGTAGAAGAAGACTCTCCTATTATTGAAACTCCCTTTGATGCTGGATTGGCTATGATTAACTAGTGAGTTAGAGATGACATTTGCGTAGTGAGGGCTATAATTAGATCCACCTCAAAAAAACTAGTGGCTCTTCTTACCTTATAGTGTTTATTAGGCCATTGGAAAGTGTTAGATGCCATATCTCATTAATGACCCTCCAAATGTAGCACTATTGAGAAAGCAAAAAGAAATTGAATAAAATAAAAATAAGAGAAAGGAGAATTCAGAACAGAATAAAAAGTAAAAATCCAAATTAAAACTAGAATTATCTTAAAATAATATTATAAAAAAAACAAAATAAATATAACCCCCTACAACGATGCCAAAAATTTGTTCACTGCAATTCTATCGAAAGCCTACGGTGTCAAGCTTTATAGTAAAATGATGAGAAAGTTATTGTCTCAACAGGGATTTCACATCCCAATTAATCACTAGCTATTGTAGTGAATAATCCTAATTTTATTTGGAAAATTAAATAATAAGAACTTAAATAAGAAATAATAGTAAATGGACTTTGGTAGGAAGAAATCAAGATAATGAAGCTCTAGAGGATCGATTTCACTTATGCTTCAATCATGGTTCTCTCAACTCATTGTACATTGATCATTCTATTGGTTTACAAATCAAGAATTCTAATTCACTTAACTCCCTCTCTCGAGTGCCAGGTGAAGCATCTATTCTCAACATTCCAATTTTAAAATCCCTATGAAAATCGAAAGGTAAAGAATGCATTGAACTCCATGATTCTTTTGAAAGATTTTACAACACTTAAAAGCTCTCTTAAGTCATATAGAGTCCCATGTTATGATGCCTAGATTGTATTCAAGATTACCTCTTTCGAGTGTCAAATTTCAAATATACATTCATTAAATAAATTATCAATAAATTGAAAGAATTGAGAATAAAGCATCATAAATAAACCAATAAACACTCTCAATCATATAACTCATTTATCACACCATAATATCAGCACAAGATCCATCTCCCCTCTAGAAAGAGGAGTTTAGCTACTCATGATTGAATAAAAATCTATATAACATTTATACAACATTCTCAAAATTTGAATCCCAACTTTAATCCAAGATACAAATGATGAATAAGATGGAAAACACAAAAGGAATAAATATTGAAGTGGTAGTAAACACTTCCCAATGATGCCTGGCTTTGAATTCCAACTTGAATCTTCTCTTCCAAAAGCCTCTCCAAAACCCCTCTCTTTTCTCCTCTCTTAAGCCTCCAAAATGCTCTCTCAAAACCCGAAAATGCACCCCCCAAAAGTCCCCCTTCATTTCTCCCAAAAGCCCCCTCTTATAACTCACACTTTAGGGTTAGAAAAGCCTCACACAATGCACTAGCACTACAGTGCCCAAATTTCTACCTAAAAATATTATTTTTGTGTTTGTACTAGTGCTGCGGTGCCATTGTTGCTACCAATCACTTCCTTATATCATTTGCCCAACTCGTTGTTCACTAGAGATAGGTTTAGTATTTTGAATAGAACTTTCATATACAATATCCAAATTGTGTGATTCTTGATTATTTGGAAAGATACTTTGAAGGGATACAAAGTTTATGTTTACCACTTTCCCCAAGTCAACCTCCCTATATTCCAAAAATTTTCTACAAGTGATGCCTTTGGCATATTAAGGAGGTCTAAAGTCTGAGATAGTTGTAGTGTTTTGGCCATAACATCCACATTGGATCTCCAAATCCTATGATAGATAGATGACTTGAATGTTTGAAACTTCTATGTTGAACACATTTCCTAAATCATTTTCAATAAGTATCAAAAATGGCCTCAAAGATACACTTTTCATATTCAATGCCTTTTTGACATGTTTTGATACCTAAAACACCAACTAACTCCATTAAGTGCAATATTTAATCAAATATGATTATAATCCAATAAAATCATGTTAAATTAAGATCCAAATTATGTAAATTTAGGTATTAAAATATGATAGATTATGAGCACATTAAGAAGGTTGGATGGTAGCTGTTTGGACAAGGGAAGGTTTAGATTTGGAAGGGTGAGGTGGTGGTTTGGGCTTTTTAGGCTATGGAGGAGGTGTGGGTAGTCTTGGTTGAGTAGGAGTTGAGGGTTGTGATGTGGCTAAGTATACATTTGATTCAAAGTCAGAGGAATCAAATGAGGTGGTGGTTGAGGAGCTTAGAAAGGTAGGTTGCTCAATAATAAGTTGTGTTGACGGCTATGGAGGTTAAGGAGGAGATTTTGGTTTTGATGGAGATGAAATGGGTTGATATAAGATGATGGCTCTAAAAAGGTTTTTGATTTGAGATTGTGGAGATGCAGGAGGGGTAGTTGGTTTAGGTTGAGGGTGGAAGGATGTGTAGGACAGGAATGGGTGGATCTAATTGGTGAGGATGTTATATGGTGAGGAATGGGGATAGATTGAGTGGAGGATTGGGCTAGTTGGGGTTGTGCTTTAATAGAGTCAACCAAGGAGAACAATGTATCTAGTTTCAAATGCATTGATTCCTCAATTTTGTCTATCCTAAGGTGAAGGGCTGATAGGGAAGTTTCTATATTGATGGCTCTAGTTTCAAAGTTTTGTGGGATTGAGTAGGTAGGTGGAGAAGGTGGAGGTGTAGGTGGTTCTAGGTGTGATTGGGTAGGCCTGGATGTTGGTTGAGAGGGGTGAGTTGCAAATGGGGTTCCTGCTACCATACACTCTTCTCTTAAAGAGTCTTCTTCTCTCATTTCTTCTACTATTTCTTCAATTCTAACTAAGGGAATTGTTTCTTCTAGTCCCCTTGTAGATTCCTCCCTTCTTCTTCCTTCTTCTATTCTCCGTTCTTGTACTCATGTTCTCTTTATTTGAACTGACTTCCATGGCTTATAAGATATCCGTCAGCCTTCTTTTTCTTGAAGCCAATTTTCTTCAAAGTCTGCTTTTTCCATGTCTATTTCTCTAAAGTTTTCTCCTTCTTCTTCAGATAGATCCACTCATGCCATCCTCAAGAATCTTGAGAAGATCAGTCCATATGGAAGTGAGAATCTAGAAGTTGTCTTTACAAGGTGTATGTGATCTATTGTAGTTTGGGCTAGATCTATCTTCTTCCGGTTCCTCATAGCCCATAGAATCTTGCCATCCTTCTCTAACACCTGATTTGTCCTAACAATTTTGGGATGAATATTATTGATAACCAAAATGTGGAGCAACCTAAGTTGAAGGCTAAAGTGACTTGCATGAAGATGATTCTCTTTTTCTTCAATGTCAATGCTTGCTAGCTCTGAGAATAGAGCTGCTCTACTGGATGGCCATTCAACTCCTTGATTTTCAACCTCAGGTAGGCTAAAACTTCTCCAATCCTATTAGGATATAAGTCAACTTCTCTATCTCCAATCCATGACTTCTAGGTATCTGATTTGTAGTTGCTAACTAGGGCTTGAACCATCCTAGTGTTGCATTTGTCCTTATAGCTCAAGAAATCAACCCATCCTTGAAACTTAATCTAAGCACATATTTCTAAATTCAAATGTCTTCTACTGGTCCCCTTGTTTCTTCTCAGGTTCAACACCATCATATCTCATGTGTCCAATCTGCTGCAGTTATAGCATATGGGGACTTCTTTCTTCCTGTTCTTGCTTTTGAAATTTTTGGAGTTATTTCCTATCTTCTTCTTAAGTATGGCCTTGAATCTTCTGTTGATCATTGTTACATCTTTGTCTTCTCCTTCACTAACTTTGAGAGTTTCAATGAAATGGCTCTCTTTTCCATGGGCTCTTTTAGAGACTTTTCTTTCATTAAAGCTTAATGGGTCATTAGAGAACCCATGAGCTCTTCAATGCTTATCTTAGGATCTTCTTCACCATCTTGGTCTCTTCATATTTCTCTCTCAAGTTCTTTAGCCCATTGGTGATTTTCTAAAATCTTCCAAATATGTCTAAGATTGTCTCTGATTCCATCATGCTGAAAGATTTGTATTCCTACACTAGAAGGTTTATTTTAGTTTCCTTGAGTTGATTAGTACCTTCATGTGTAATCCATAACTTGTCCCATATCTCCTTAGTATAGTCACAAGAGGAGATCTTCTCAAATTCTGAGGGGAAAAGGGCACAGTAGGGGTAATTCATTGCCTTTGCATCATGTTCAACTAAAATAATGTCTTCAGGAGCATACTTACCTTCTAAGTTGAGGGTGGCCTTTCCATTTTTGATAATGAGCCACAACTTGTAGTCTGTGGTTATCATAAATTCTTGCATTCTCATCTTTCAATACCCATAATTGGTACCATTGAAAAATGGGGGTCTAAAAGTTGATTGTTCTTTAGCAAAAGTGTTGTAGAACAAATTGGCCATTGTATGAATCTCTTCACAAGTTATAGTCTAGTAATCAAAGTTAACAAGTGAAGCCTTCAGTGATATCAATTGTTGGTCATATTCGGATGGTAGCTTAAGAGGGGCAAAGTTGGGGGGGGGGGTTGGTAAATTGTGCTTTTAAAATTTTTGGCCAAATAAAAATGTAATGTTGAAAAGAATGGAAAGAAATCACATAGCGTAATGACACTGGTATTTTTATAGTGGTTTGGCCCTTTCTTGGTACCTACTCATCTTCTTTGAGTCAATCTCACTACTACACTCAAGTTACACTACACTTAATGAGCTTGGTTTGATCAATTTACACTCATTGGTTTATTCGAGCTCACAACAAACTCTTACAATTGATTTCTTAAGAGCTAACTAGCAAGTCAACAATCACCCAGCAAGTCAAACCTACTTGTTGTAATCAATACAAATAGATAGCAAGCCCCTTGCTTGCTATACTAGAAAATACAAATAATTAGTACAAGAATAAATGCCTCTTAGATAAGTAGATTGTATAAGGATTAATGTAAAAATTATAAAGATATAACAGTTAAGAATAGATAATTCAAACTCTATAAAGTAGTCATAATAATGAGCTTTGAATGCTTGTATTAGAGTGTAGCATAGTAGAGTTGAAATCTTTGGAAGAAAATTTTAATGTAGGAGTAAATGCTCTCTTTATTACTTGTCTTCCCTCTCTTACTTCTCTAACATCTAGAACATCCTCTATTTACTCCTTTTATACTAATATTTAAAATCTACTATTGTATAGGACGATGCTAATTAAATGCGAGCAAACAATTCAAAATTTCCAATCGTTGAGGTATTCCCACCACTTTAGAACATCTAAAATAAGGACTTCGGCACATCTAGAATGATGAAGAACGCTATGAGTGGCACTTCTTTTGAAATTCTGAAGTTGTCGCTATTTTGGATTTGTCATTGCTTCAGACCATCTAAAGCAACACTTTTGAACCTCTGAAGTGACGGAAGTTTGCGAATTGTGCTCATCATGAACAACTTGCAATGGCACATTTAGAACAGTACTTCATCACATCTAAAGTAAGATGTTAGATCATTTGAAGTAGCGTGGATTCCTTAGCCATGCGCCTACATGCTTTAGAATTGATTCTCATAGGATAACTTAACCTAAGAGGGGAGGGGTAAATTGGGTAAATAAAAATTCATTATTGTAATGCCTCACACCCCACCCTACGCATTTTAACCATGCTACCCTGGGGTAGATGTGGAATACTACCATCTTATATTCTAGAGAAGAATCTTACCAAACATTTAGTAGAGTCTCCCCTGAAATATAAGGCATTTGCACCTAATATACATGTTTGATATCACATAAATTAATAATTCTATAATATAAACCAATAATTATATTTAAACACACTAGACACAAACTCACAATTCTGCCTAAGATCAGAACTGGGTCATGATGGCAATCACACAACTATAATTATAATTATATCACTATGACATGCCCATGCTATACAATATACATCATTCTAATATTATTACAGAAATTTAATTAAACTTGAAATTTAAAAAGATATAACATGAAGGGATTCTAATCCCAATTCACCATTTCATAATTAAAATGTCTTCAAATCTGGATTAACAGTCCCAATTCACAGTTGGGATTTTTTACCTATCCTGTTAGCTAAAATAAATGGAAGAAGAAGGGGTGAGTAGGGGCAACTTAGTAAGTAGGCATAAATAACAAAAAAAAATAATTATTCAACATAACATATTCTAACCTAGAATATGCATAAACAACAGTATATTCCTATTTTCATTCACCATCATAAATACAATACATTATCATCTCGTCCTGAAATAAACAACACAAAATAATCATATCATGTGGCTCAAATTCTCATTCTTTTCATGTACGCCCTATGCCTTTCAGGCGTATAAAAACAGAAGTCAGATATTATGCCATGCAAGCACCACATATCAACACCATGTTCAATAAGCATAAAATATAAAATTATCTCATTCAAGCACACCATACATAATTATACTTTACCATAGAATGTTCATCATTCCATTAATACACACATTTATATAACATGGTAAATATAACAACCTAGGATATCCTCTATCCCCAAAATACATTTACATATTCAAAAGAATTCTAGACAGGGATATCTATTATCCCAGCTACACAATACAATTACCTTAGATCATAGTCATCCATTATTTCAATTTAGGGATGCTCTCTATCCCTCGCATTTAAGCATCCATACACAAAAATAATGTCTTTATGCCTAGAACAAGGGATAACATCTATCCCTTGACATTCAATAATTACAAAACATCATAAATTTAATTCTTTAGACTAGCAAGGGACATCAACAATCTCCAAAACAAAACATGCATGCCTGGATTTCAAACAACGGGATATTCTATCTCCCCATTCATGCATTCAAGAAACAAAGAAGGCAACCTACTTACCTTAAGAAACATTCATTTCACCATCCTTCAAGTTCATAATTTACGTTCCATCACTGGTTGAACAATCCTACACATGTAACACATCACTATTCAATTTACATATGTTTCAAATGGAAAATTCTACTTAAGTCATAAAATAGGTGAAACCCATTCCATCACTTCATTTTTATCCCATCACTCCATTATATATTTCAAATACTTATTTTAGTGAAAATCATCACTCATTTTAAGTTGGGACTTGATATGGCTCAATCTGTGGTTCATTATTATTATTTTAAAACACTATTTTAGTGATTTCTTCACTTAAAACATTTTACATAAGGTAAGGAATCATCTTCAAACATCAGTTAAGTAGTTCCCACATTTGGTAAAAATAATGGACACCAAAACAGCCCCCTCAGAGTAAACATTCAAGTTATTTTCACATGATTCACAAGAGTTAGAAAATTTAAGCTATGTAGCCCATTTCAAACTACAAATAAAGGATCCTCAGTGCATCATTTTCATATGAAAATTAATATGAATTCAAGGGCATAAACCTAGATAATATATCCTCCATTTTATAAACTAATTCAAGCCAGTAAACATGATTTCCTAAATGCACAATCTGTTCATATAGCTGCCCATTTATGAGAAATGTTTTTTTAGTGCAATTCAAATATAGAAGTTGCATCTTTATACATTCATAGTGCTGCCCAAAAT